>OX632367.1:9009444-9310937 GCA_951751655.1 Ophion costatus
TCAAAAGATCCCTAGATCTTTAGGTCTTTCAAGTAAACAATGGACACTTGTCTAACACTTTTTATTTATTATTAATACTTTATTTGGATAAACCGGATAAGATTGGAAATTCAAATTTCAACATTCGAAATGAAAGGTTCAACTTTCATTCCAATTTCAATTTAAGGGATGTTGAGTCCCAAATCGCAAATGATGATATAAATTCTGAAAATTTGGTATGTTTTTGTATGAAGTATTTCAGAGGTCGTGTAAAAATTTCACGACAATTAGGAAGCTCGTTATTGAACAATTAACATTCACAAATTAAATGCTGTCTTATAGAAACTGATGTAACTTTGCACAAGTTTTTTTTTTTGACCTCTCAATTTTGTAATATCTACAATATACTGAAAGCAACGGAAACAAAACGAAGTTTATTGATAAAATTTTTTTTTATTTCTTTTAAAAATTGTTCTTAACAAAATGTTAATTTTTTAATAACGAGCTTCCTAATCGTCGTGAAATTTTAACACGACCTCTCAAATACTTCATACAAAAACATACCAAATTTTCAGAATTTTCTCATCATTTTTTACTTCAACCCTTAAGGAGGTTGAAGTAATGATGATAGAATTCGGAAAATATTGTATGTTTTTACATGAAGTATTCAGGAGGTCGTGTAAAAATGTCATGACGATTAAGACGCTATTTATTGAACAATTAACATTAACATGTTTCATAGGGACTCAACATCCTTAACAAAAATCAATGGATTTGAACACACTTGCGCGAATGTGGATTCGAACCCGCGCCCGCGCTTGGACGCCGAAACTACTGTGCCATTGTTTACTCACCGTTGGACTTTACTCGTGAATATCTCCGGCAATTTTTGTCGCACATTAAAAAAAAAGCGTTTGGCTTGGAAAGAGACATTCTATATGCTCACGAACGGAAAGCTAGTAGTTAAGATACACCCTGTATATATATATATATATATATATAGGGTGTCCCAAAACTGAATGCGTTTTCTGAAATAGGGAGGTTGGGGGTGAAATTCTAAGTCGATTAATATAAGCATGTGTGGGTCTCAGATCAACCTCTGAATTACTATTAATTTTTAAAGGCGGGCCAATCAAGTGTGCGTGATGAGCCGGCGTACGTCGGTGAGCGATACGCGCGTCTAGTGGTGCCTGTAGGTGCGGTGCTCCCGCCGGCGCACCTGATTGGCCCGCCTTTAAAAATGAATAATAATTCAGGGGTCGATCTGAGACCCACACATGCTTATATCAATCGACTCATAATTTCATGGTCATCCTTCTATTTCAGGGAATGCCTTCAGCTCTGGGACACCCTTTAAATATATACACACACACGAGCATATATATGTATACACATAAGTTCAAGCAAACCCATACAAAGGTACGATTCATGGATATAGATCGCGGCCGCATATTTGCAAATTTGTAAATGTGTAAAAAGACTATTTAACTATATCGTCGCAACATTCCCAACAGCACGATACTTCAATAGTGCAATTAATCATCTTCTTTCGTGAATATATTTTCCCCGAGCAGTTCATGCCCCTATATATATGCGTGTGAGTACGTGTTCAGCGGAATGACAATGCAAGAGACGTTCAGTTTGACTTTTTATTATTAAAAATATATTAAGGCCGAACCTATAGGTCGAACCTATTTAGCCATATGTTAAGGTCAAATGAGTCAGGCGTTTGCATCGTTGGAATGCAACGGACATTCTTCGTTATTTCCTTCGTCTACATTTTTATTGTTATACAAAATATTTTTCGACAGACTTAGGTTGTAGGTCTTTAATGAGGATCTTTACAAAAGTACATCGCAGCTGTGACTCGTCGGAAAAATATTTGCTATTGGAAGGGAAAAACAATTCGTTGCATTCCAACGATGCAAACTTCAGTATCGTAAGGTCCATATCGTTGTAGATGCTGCTCTCTATTGATATATCATGCGCGCTATCGCGGCATTTTCGTTTCCGTCGAAATTATTCGCTGGCGATGTTTTTTGAATTAAATAAAATTACGTAAAGCGTCAAATAGTGATATTATGGCGGTACGATATTTTTAGCCAATCATTCTCATTAATATATATAATCTTTCACCCAAATACAATAATTCTCTGTTTGATAAACATGTAACATGTTATATGAAATTTACTTTCACTATAATATGTTTATCAAACAGTTCAAGAATACTTAGTGTATGAATAATTCTATATATATATATATATACGTTCGTATGTGTGCGTGTGTGTGTGTAGCAATCGGTACACGGGCTTTCGTTTTCACCAAACCTACTTGTTAATCCAGTGAGTCAATAGTTGTATAACACACAAAGTGAACCTGGAACTTGGACGGTGTCGGAGTCGTTGCGCAACTCTCCCTCTATGTGTATCCGCATATACATACGCAATATACACACACTCATATCCATATGGGTATATAAGGTTGTAGATCGTGTAGAAACGTCTATAGAATATAAATATATACTCTAATTGTATATAAATATATATATTTAAGTGTTGTATACATACATACATACATATATGTATATATGTATGTATGTATGTAGGTATGTATGCATGTATGTGTGTGTAGTACCTTTAACAACCTAATACCCGTACAGTAATAGTGAAACATTGAGTTTCCCTCTCGCCAATACTCCGCCGACCTACTTGCCCACTAAACTAGACACACATTTCTTATCCAACATGGGGAAAGTGTTTTATAATCCACGCCCCGAGCAACAACTGAGGACTAAATCTCATTACTGATGAACTTTTAAAGAGAGAGACAGAGAGAGAGAGAGAGAGGGGCGAGGGGGAGAGAGGATCAGAGATAGAGAAACGCTTTGATACTCAACAAGCTTATTGAATTATTATCTAATTTTTTTTGTGAGTCCATTTTTGTTAACATCCTACATTCCAACGGTTTTTTGCTGCAATAGAACGATGTGTCCTTTGGCTATCAAATGTATACGTCAAGCCCCCCCCCCCCCCCCGCACGATTTTATATATATTTTTTCAAGTGTCAAAGTAACCTTGAGTTTGGGGTTTCTTTGACAAGGTATGGATGTGAAACGTATGTTAAAGATTGAGGGTAACTTAGACATCATTTTGATTAAAAAATAATAATATTTGATGCATTATACATGGAATTGAATAAAAAACAACGATTTTTTTCAATGAAATTGTCATCTTTATTGAGGAAATATTTTACAGTCCGACCCCCCAATAAGAATGCAAAAGCCCCCAAGGAGAGGAGTTTTAGAGTACCAGGCGCGCACTCCACGCTCGCTGACTCTTTCTGTCTCTCTCTCTCTCTCTCTTTATTTTCGGCATGCGAGGTTCTGAATAAGAACGGCCGCTCGAACGAGTTTCAACTTGTAGCCCATGCGCAAGACGTTCTCTGTCGCATTTGTTCTACTTGATGAATAGTTTTTTTTTCAATATTATTCATACATATTAGTAATTGAATAATAGTGGATGATCACCAACGATATAAGATGTCACAGAAGAAACGAAAAATAGACTGTTGTTTATGAAAAATAGTTTGTTGTAAACCCAAACAAAGTCTGTACCGCAAAGAAGTACCAATTCTACCGAAAAAGAAGACATTGAAAAACTCCATTTTTCTGAGACTTCATATTCAATGGAGGAATTCGGCTCCCTTGAAAATATTCCACCTCCAGTTGAATGCCCCATGGATCAAAATGACTCAACACAACGAAAATCATTTTAATCATTTATCTGAATCTTTGGCTATTTTGCACGACAATCTTCAAATATACAGACGTTACTTGTTATGAATGGAAAGGAAATTTTTACAATTTTCTCGAAAAATACACGCGTTCGATTAACAAAAAGTGTTGATTTCGTGTTGTATAGCAACATTTCTTCATAGTATAAGAAGAATGGTTTAAAACGGAAATGTGCATGACAATATCTATCTCATTTCACTCGTATAAGCTCTCCTAGGCTGGGCGTTCTTATTGCGAGTGTTCTTATTGGGGCGTCCGACTGTACATCAAAATATCAAGTACCTAGGGTACTATGATAGGCACTTAATCAGTCTAATAACTATCATTGAGACCAAAATCAACTTGAACAAAATTACAATCGACTTTAGCAACGTTATAATGAACTTCAACAACACATTTGAGCAACAATAGAAAATAAGTATGTCGGCGTACATATTTTGCATCAAAGTAGCTCCAAAAATTGTCAAAGATACCCCAAATATCAATTTAACCCTATTACACGGTAATTTTCGATCTCGCTCTTTTCTATTCGCGTCCATTTATAAAACACTCGCACCCTGATAAACGTTGATCAAAGAACCGTTCAAATGTATCAGCGAAAAAGCGTGAAAGGTGCTTGAAAACTCCTTCCGTATTGGATGAAAAGAAGAAACCCATCGTTGGAAAATTATTTGGCAATCCAGGAATTGTAATTTCCTAGACGTGCCAATTCCTAGCGTTCGATGAATATTTTTGCAACTTTTTTTTGCGATTTTGTCCTCGATACTATTGAGATTGAAATGTATACGTTTGTCTTACGATTTTTTACGATTTTTTAGTTTTTTTTTCGACAATTTCGATCTGAAAGTACGTTCGACGATGTCCAGACAGATATACAGCCTAGACAGTGGCTCAGTTGGCGTTGTGTATGCTGCCTGTATATAGGATATATATAGACTTGACTTGCAACGAAGAGATGAGGCGAAGAGCGAGGCCTAAAGGGTGGGAGGAACAGAGAGAGAGAAAGAGAGAGGGGGGAGAGAGAAGGCACAAAGCCCGCGGGGCACGATGCAACCTTGAGCCCGATACTTCGATCCGTTTCGGAGACATTGCGCGAGGTGTCGGTCTGTCGGCGGAATAGGACCGAGCTCACAAATTCAACTGTGTAGCAACGCGCCCAGGGAATGAAAAATGAATAGGATACATCGATACGGAGGAGAAAGGGGACCGAAAAATGGCACGGAGAGCCGAAGGCTCAAGAATTCGTAACGCAATTTTTCAACTTTTCACTAGTGCGTGCGAATGCCCACAGGCACCCATATACGAGGAAAAGGTCACTTTAAGGGGCTATACTGGTGTGAGCGCTGAAAATTTGGGTGATTTTTCGGGAATTTTTTGGAAGAAAAGTACCCAATTAAATGTTTCGGAAAAGTAAGAATATATTTGACCTATATTACATAATTTTTTCATAGAAAAATATTGCGATCCGAGCGACTTATGCGCTGCCTTCGGAGGCGGAAAAAAAAGTTCCTCCACTGCTGACACGTTTCCGGCCGATTGAGTAGCCGAAACCGAAAAAGGAAAAAATGTCGTTAAACTGGAAGGTATTTCCTGTACAATGTCGTAGGATTTTCGAAAAATATCAAAATCTAACAAAATGGCGTAGTTATGAAAAAAAAGTCTGTTCTCTTGCCTATAAAATGGTCGTTTTTTTCAATGCCAAATCGTCAATTTTCATTCAATCCAAAATATCCTACGTCATGGTAGAGTACATATATTTAAGAGTACTCAATTCAAATTTCAAGTCAATCGGATAATTGCTCTTTGAGTTGCAATGTCAGCAAATTTGAAAAATCTCATTTCGAGGAAAACGCGTTTAACGATTTAACTGGGGCATTTTATACCTACGAGCTGTTGCTCTTTAGAAGGCTGCCATTCGGGGAGTATTAGAGATGCCTTGACATTATTACAGGATATTCTTGAAAATATAAACCGTTGAAAAAGGCAAAAAAAATCGATTTATTGAAAGTGTTACACTGGTATAGGCCCTTAAAGACATTCGAAAATCGTCCTCATAGTAGCCCTCACTCCCTATACTGAACATTACATAAGCCCACGTGTCTTCCAAATGACCTTTCCAAAAAAAAAAGTGAACTTATTTATTCTAGACACTGCCCGCCCAGAAATTCCAGGATTCGACTGAAAAATAATACGAAGCACTCCTTATAAGCTGAAATTTCAAAAGTCCGATTTTCTTAAATCCATTTTTAAATAATAAATTATAGAAATTGTTTTTTCGTTTCCTCGGAAAATCATCTTTTCTCCCATCACGCCAGTTTCGTAATTTTCAAAATTTCGGAGGAATCATCAGGTCGCACGAAAGTTTTATTATTATACGGAAAGTACATTTTTGAAATTATCATTTCCGATCACCTCGGTTGCCAGATCAACCTGCAGCGATTGCTCATGCAGCAACGACGGCGCTTTCTTTAATGATGTTGAGTCCCTATGAAACATGTTAATGTTAATTGTTCCATAAATAGCTTCTTAATCGTCATGAAATTTTTACACGACCTCCTGTATTCTTCATGTAAAAACATACCAATTTTTCAGAAGTCTATCATCATTGCTTCAATCTCCTTAAGGGTTGAAATAAAAAATGATAAGAAAATTCTGAAAATTTGGTATGTTTTGGTATGAAGTATTTAAGAGGTCGTGTTAAAATTTCACGACGATTAGGAAGCTCGTTATTAAAAAATTAAGATTTTGTTAATAACAATTTTTAAAAGAAATAAAAAAAATGTATCAATAAACTTCGTTTTGTTTCCGTTGCTTTCAGTATATTGTAGATATTACAAAATTAAGAGGTCAAAAAAAAAACTTTTTGCAAAGTAACATCAGTTTCCATAAGACAGTATTTAATTTGTGAATGTTAATTGTTCAATAACGAGCTTCCTAATTGTCGTGAAATTTTTACACGACCTCTGAAATACTTCCTACAAAAACATGCCAAATTTTCAGAATTTTATCATCATTTGCGATTTGGGACTCAACATCCTTAAATAATAATAACTTCGTAGTTTCTCAATATTTATCAATTTAAACAAATGTTCAACTTGGCAATACAATAGATGAATTGTGTGTACAAACGCGCCCTTGTCATCCCAAAGCTCTCATCAGAAAAAAAAATTGAAAGTTAACAGCTTTTCTTTGGGCCCTAAGCTTAGGCAACGCCGTTGAAGATCGACCTTAAAAAAGCAGGCGCGCACGCGTGTGATCGTCGGAACACACACACGCACGCACGCATGCACGCACGCACACACACACACGCACACACACACACACACACACACACACACACCGTTATAATTTTGATATAAATAATTTGATAACCCTTAATATATAATAAAGGGTTATCGAACTATTTATATCGAAATTGTAAAGGTGGGGGGGGGGCCGTGCGCGCGCACGCGTGCGTGTGTGTGTGTGCGTGTGTGGATGTACACATACTTTATACAAGTGTGCCATGACACACTAACCGAGTGGTCGAGACCCACTTAGGCCACACCGGCTGACCTCCATCGAAATGGAATGGATGGGGTGATAATGCGGCCCAGCGACGCTGTAATAGCTGGCGTGTACCGCCATGTTCGCGGATACAGAGAGTGAGAGTTCCATGTACATATATGTATGTGGGTCTATATATATATATATATATATATATATATATATATATATATATATATATCGCAACCCTCGAAACCTAGGTTTGGTTAACCGAGGACGCCGCGATTATTCTTCGGATTGCGTCTTCTCTTTATCCCCCCCCCCGCCCCGCACTGCTGCTTCTCCTTCCCGCTATCCTTTCTGCTCCTGGCGACTCCGCGCTGCGCCGCGCTGCTCCCCTCTCCGCCTATCGGCTTTTTGTACACCACACTCACCATTAAAGGCTCGAGAAATCGATACGGATTATCGCGTGATTGATCCATCGATCGACTCACTCTCGATCTGACCCGTGCAAAAATATGGCGGGCAGGCCGCAGATCCTACCGCAATCTGCAGGGATTTGATAGGGACGCCGCTCGTGGGGGGCGTCGACATTGGAATCTAAGTGGATCGCCACGCTGTGTTTCCAATTCACGCAGTTAGAGTACTTTTTATTTGAAATTCGCAACCGGAATTCGTTGAAGCTCACAGAAAACATATCCTTTCGTGATACTGGGCACAAATTTGTTGGGGGGCCCCAAGGGGGACCCCACATCTTGTCGGGATTCGTTGGGGACACCGCACATATAGTCTTCAGTGGGATCCAATTGGATTGTGCACTGTTCCTTGATGAACGCCGTTTGAAAATTCTTGGCTAGTTCGAATCGAAAATACGTGAAAAGTGACGAGGAAAAGCTCGGTCGTGAAAGATAACCTGCACGCTTGGTGGCCGTGCAAGCGTGTCGTGATATTATGTCAAAAAGCAGCGAAACAATTGATGTGATTCGCATAATTTGTTAAGGTATTATTTACCTTTGAAAAAAACGCCGTTGTCGTTTGCATCGTTGGAATGCAACGAAAAATGATTTTTTTTAAATTGCTTACATCTAAAACCTCAATTTTAAAAAAAGCGTTTGAATTGATGTAATTGACATCATTTTTTAAGATATTATTTACCTTTGGAAAAACACTGTTAAAGTTTGCATCGTTGGAACGCAACGAAAATGATTTTTTTTTAATTGCTTACATCTATAACCTCAATTTTAAATAAAGCGTTTGGATTGATGTGATTGACATCATTTTTTAAGATATTATTTACCTTTGGAAAAAACGCCGTTGAAGTTTGCATCGTTGGAGTGCAACGAAAATGAATTCTTTTTAATTGCTTACATCTATAACGTCAATTTAAAAAAAAAGGCTTTAGATTGATGTGATTGACATCGTTGTTTAAATATTATTCACCTTTGAAAAAAACGCCGTTGAAGTTTGCATCGTTGGAGTGCAACGAAAATGAATTCTTTTTAATTGCTTACATCTATAACTTCAATTTAAAAAAAGGGCTTTCGATTGATGTGATTGACATCGTTTTTTAAGATATTATTTACCTTTGGAAAAAACGCCGTTGAAGTTTGCATCGTTGGAATGCAACGAAAACGAATTCTTTTTAATTGCTTACATTTATAACCTCAATTTTCGAAAAAGGCTTTGGATGCTGACAAAAATGAAGAAAAAAAAATATCTTTGCATTCCAAAGATGCAAACTTCAACGTCATTGACCAAAAAGATTATTGTTTTTTTATTGGCTTAAGGGTGAAAACCACGGAAAAACTTCCGAAAAAAGGTTTTTTGGAAACACTTTTGAAAAAAACTTTGACCCTTCAAGAATATGATGCATATTCGTTTGTAGCTGAAGAGACTGTTTTAAAGTGGTTTTCGAGCCATCTTTTAGGGGAGCCTCCGAGCGCTGAAAAGCGCCTTCGGCGATGCCACATCCGTAGACGCAGTACCGGCTACACAAAACACCATCCAAAAATTTTATCCCGGAGTAAAAACCGTTCCCAACGGGAATCACGTGACCCAGCGACTCAAGAACCTCCCACGCTTCTGCAAATTCACTCGTGCATTTGGTTCCTAGCGAGTACCGAAAACTTCAAACACGCTTCTCTCGAAACCGTGTTTTTTAAATCGGCACGCAGCAGAACTACTAACATCTTCGGCATCAGCGTCCCAACAATACTTAACATACTGAATGATTTAACAGTTTTTCATCACATTTTAACCATTTTTTCACACTAATTCGTGCCTAAAAGTGCCATTCAGTGATGAGCGTAGGCATCGCCCTGTGCTAAAAAGTTTTTTTTTTTTCAATTGTAAATTTTATAGAAACGGTGTAGATGATCGATTTTAATTTCGGGAGTGCATTCAGTATGACAAAAAATTTAGCGTATAAATTTGAATTGAATGATAACATTTCATCAATTGTCCCGAAACTCCTTAAGCGATTTATAATTTTTTGGGGTATGTTCCTGATGCCCCCCCCCCCCCCGCCGATCAAGCTGACAATTTGCATAAACCTTCCTTTTAATATTTCAAAACAAGCCCTAAAGAAGTTTTTGGCGACGCGCAATAGTTTTTGGGTTTGTTTGTGTTTGTTTGGGTGTTTGTGTTTGGACAAAACTGACTTAAAATATTAAAAGCAAGGTTCGTGCAAAATTCTGGCTCGGTCGGAGGCGAGGGGGAATTTAGAACCTAACTTAAAAAAAAAATTCAAAATTCGATATCTCAACAACTATTGCTCGTGACCGAAAACCGCTTTAGGCATTATCTTAAAATAATAAAAGGAAGGTTTGTGCAAAATTTCAGCTCGATCGGAGGGGGCAGGTGGGGGGAAGGTAGGAACCTTGACCCTTTTTTGAAGATAAGATTTATACTTTTTGACCAACCACTCATTTTGTATATCCATGTACTTCGTTTAAAAAACTCAACGTGCACAATGTGGGAATCCTTTACGATTAAAATTGGATTCGTAAATTGGATCCAGGGGGAATCCCCATTAGAATCCAATGCACAAGCGTGACATTGTCCGTCTCTATAGATCCGATGCCATCATCTATTGGATCTCTATCGCAAAGTGGGGACAGTTATGGGAATCCAATTGTATCCCCAAGACAATTGTAATTTGGCAATACTATAGATGAATTGTGTGTACAAACCCGCCCTTGGTATCCCAAAACTCTCATCGGAAAAAAAAACTGAAAATTGACAGCTTTTCTTTAGGCCCTTCTATCGCATTAATTAATTGCTTCTATTATATTAATTAATAGAATTAATTAAAATCATGCCTTCTGTCATATTGATTAATAGAATTAATTATAAGACTAAAAAACTTTCAACAAATAATTGTTTGGGTTTGTTTGGGTTTGTTTGGGTTTAAGTCTCATAAAAGACCAAACAACAATTGCTTCTATCATATTAATTAATAGAATTAATTAGCATCATGCTTTCTATCATATTAATTAATAGAATTAATTAGAATCGTGCCTTTTACCATATTAATTAATAGAATTAATTAGAATCATGCCTTCTATCATATTAATTAATAGAATTAATTAGCATCATGCCTTCCATCATATTAATTAATAGAATAAATTAGCATCATGCCTTCCATCATATTAATTAATAGAATTAAATAGATTCATGCCTTCTCTCATATTAATTAATAGAATTAATTAGAATCATGCCTTCTATCATATTAATTAATCGAATTAATTAGCATCATGCCTTCCATCATATTAATTAATAGAATTAATTAGAATCATGCCTTCTGTCATATTAATTAATAGAATTAATTAGAATCATGCCATCTATCATATTAATTAATAGAATTAATTAGAATCATGCCTTCTATCATATTAATTAACAGAATTAATTAGAATCATGCCTTCTATCATATTAATTAAAAGAATGAATTAGAATCATGCCTTCTATCATATTAATTAACAGAATTAATTAGAATCATGCCTTCTATCATATTAATTAAAAGAATGAATTAGAATCATGCCTTCTATCATATTAATTAACAGAATTAATTAAAATGGTGCCTTCTATCATATTAATTAATAGAATTAATTAGAAGACTGAACAACTTTCAAAAAATGGAAGTGGAAAAATGGAAGTCAAGGGCTGTCCTCCCAAAGGTTCGTTCTAGGGACGAAAAAAAGCTAAGGGTGCACGAGTTGAAAAAGTACGCGAAAGAGATGGGTATTGAGAAGCGATGCCAGGCTCGGAGCTCTGGAGGAATTCTAGAATTCCTTTGGGCAAGATAGTTTGGTGAAAAAATTTGAATTTTGCTTTTCTTTATATTTTTTACAAATATTCTTATAGTAGCGACCTTTATCAAAGCGAGTGTTTGAAAAGTAAGTTATTTATATTTTTTTTCATTGTTGCGGCGACGCGAGAAAAAGAAACGTGCCGATCTCGGCCGAGCGAGATCGCGCGGGCGTCACGGTGGACGGTGAGAAAGTTTTGGGAACACGGTTCATATTTCGCCACCGTAAGGAGACCCCCCCTAGCGCCTTGCCCCGTTGCCCCCTGCGAGGATATGTAACTCAAGGCACACAGAGAGCCCAGACCATTAACCAAACATGAGGGAGTAGGAGAGAGAGAGAGAGAGTCGAGGGGCGAGCAGTTCGTGTCGATTATGTCACTGATCGGTGTCCCCGCTCGAGGGACCTCTTTTTTTTCTTTTTTTTTTATCGATAACCGATTCGTGTGAGATACATACCCAATGCCCGTATCCTGTCTCCCCGTCATATTTTTCTGTACTCAATTGAGGACGTCCAGCACGAGAGAGAGAGAGCGACAAAAAAACGTCCACTCACCCGCGGAGGATAAAATTCAAATCTTCGAAGTTACGTATGCTGGTGCCGCATCAAGGGGGGGGGGAGATGCCTTTGAGCGAGGAAAGAATTTGCGGATTTCCACTATCTTTCCCTTTCCGGAAACTTCGAAAAATCGTTTTTTGCATATTGTTATGGTGTGAACTTTGAAGAATATTTTAAGACCAACCGGACCCTGGTATTCGAAAAATTGACGAAGCTACATCGATTTTAGTGGAGTAGGGTGCGTCGGATTTACCGCGATCCGTCGAGTAACGCGATTATCTCGAAACTACATATCTTGACACGGCGGGATCGATATCTTGAGTAACTTTCACACTGGGGACTTGAATTTGCACAGTTAGCGTTCGAACAGTAGTCGTTTTCGATTCACAATCGCTTTTTTTAAGGATGTTGAGTCCCAAATCGCAAACGATGATAAAATTCTGGAAATTTGGTATGTTTTTGTATGAAGTATTTCAGAGGTCGTGTTAAAATTTCACGACAATTAGGAAGCTCGTTATTGAACAATTAACATTCACAAATTAAATGTTGTCTTATGGAAACTGATGTAACTTTGCAATAAGTTTTTTTTTTGACCTCTCAATTTTGTAATATCTACAATATACTGATAGCAACGGAAACAAAACGAAGTTTATTGATAAACTTTTTTTTATTTCTTTTAAAAATTGTTCTTAACAAAATGTTAATTTTTTAATAACGAGCTTCCTAATCGTCGTGAAATTTTAACACGACCTTTTAAATACTTCATACAAAAACATACCAAGTTTTCAGAATTTTCTTATCCTTTTTTATTTCAACCCTTAAGGAGGTTGAAGTAATGACGATAGAATTCTGAAAATTTTGTATGTTTTTACATGAAGTATTCAGGAGGTCGTATAAAAATTTCATGACGATTAAGAAGCTATTTATTGAACAATTAACATTAACATGTTTTATAGGGACTCAACATCCTTAATTGGATGAACCATTTGTTAAGGCCGACTACTCGAAACTTCTCGAAAAAGCTATTTTCCAATTGGCGTGACATATAACTTCAACAATTTTCACTCTATTTACTTCAAATTTACAAGTTATGTTCCTAATTGCATTTCGCAAAGTACGTACGGAATTTCTGATCAAGGGGTTACCCCCACTTGCGATTTTGAAAAAATCGTTTTTTTTTATTGCATTTTTTTGAAGTATCAGTATCTGAGAATATGGCCTGAAAATTTTAAGTCGATCCGAACAAAATTGACTGAGATATGAGCGTTGAAAGAGAAGAATCCGTTCTTCGTGTAAACTGAAATTGAAACTTAAAACGCGTTTTTCTCAAAATGGCATTTCTGAAGTCGGTGACCAAGATTACTCGAACACTAATGAACCGATTTTCTTGAAATTTTGCAGGCTTATTTAATACATAAAAATGTAGTCTTTAATCGTTCGATTTTTTTTTTTGAAAAAAAATTGCCGTTTTATAGCCAAAAAACGAACGTTTTTTTTCGTTAAAATCGAACCATTAACTTTGACTGTTCGCCATTTTGTGAAAAATGAATATTTTTTAAAATCCTTCGATTAAGACTACTTTATACTGATATTTGACTAAATCCATCCGCATTTTTTTTTCAGATGATCCACTTCGCCGCAATGTTGGTCACCCCAAACCGTGTATATAAAAACATTATTTCATTGACGGCCATTTTCCACTAAACAATGTAATATTTTTCAATAAAAAAATTACTGAAAGTTCTTCAAGATGTGTTCTTTAAGATGGTATATTGATCGATTAAAAAAGTTTTGTAGTTTTCTTTAAAAAAATTCATGAAAAAGGCCTTTTTTGCGCTACAAGTGGGGGTAACGACTTAAGGGCAGATACACACCTAGGAGCCGGAAAAACAAGGTCATGCTTATGAATTTTTTCAGGGAAAACTATTTGAAATTTCGGATTGGGCTTTTAATTATCTAAAAGTATATACATTCGAAGATATGTTTAATTTTCTTTATTTAAAAATATCAAAAATGTACAAGGATATTGTATGATCCTTGGAGCGTCGTCAAAAAATCGGTACCCAAAATTTCTCGAAAACCAATGAACCGATTGCCTTGAGGTTTTTTGTGGTTATTCTATACACCCCTATCTAGTACTTTATCTTTACTTTACCTTAACTTACCTTACCTTAACTTTGACTTGCAACAAAGTTTTGGTAAAAATTCCAAAAGTTGACCGAATTGTGACGATATTTTTTAAGTGTCGGATCGCATGACGTTGAAATTTGGGGGGCTCAATTTTTTTCGGCCGATTTAGGCAGTGAATACGATTCGAACGTTTTCACGTATTCTTATTAGACCTTTATCGCTTCAGTTCGTAAAAGAAAGCTTTGGATGATGATAATATTTTCTATCGTACGACCCGATGATTTTTGCATGTATTTGTCCATTTGTTAATAACAAATTGTCGAAGTTGTTTTTATCGACAATGGGACTTTTTTGTTACAGATTGCCATTTTTTTCATTCGCAAAGTTTTAACAAAGTATCCGGTCGAAAGTTTTATTGTTTTCGTTCATTTCGGTTCACCGTAAGTGCCAGAATCACCTATACCCATTGGTCATGCGTCAACGGCGGCACTTTGTTCAAATAGTATCATTGTTATCAATGTTTTCAATTTTTTTAAACTTAAACTTGGCAAGATTGTGTACTAAGGAACCATTCCAGCGTGACATTTTCTTGAAAATCACTTTTTTTTTGCACTTTCCTAAAATCTGGACGTTCATAAACATGCCGTCAAATTTTGGCGGTGAAATTCAAATTATTTCGGTCACTTCGGTCTTTCTACGAAAAGGAGGAGGTCTTTCAGCCATCAAGCGCTAATTCTTTAGTCATCATTTTGCAGTGGCCAAGAAAGTAATATAAAAAATAAAATTTAAACATTAAAAAATACTTTCATGTACAACATAAGCCATTCGAATAAACAAAAAATCGGACGTTTATCGAATTTTGTGAAAAAAGAAAAATCATGAAAATCAGTCATTTTCAAGCCAATCACACTGGAATTGTGTTCCCTTCCCGTAATTGTGTGTAAGACCCCAACCTCGTCATTCCGATGCTCCCGTCGGAAAAAAATATTCTCTCCCTTTTTCTCGTTTGAGCATCAAAAGCGAATGAACCGGTATAACGCAGAATGAAAAAGAAAAAATTAAACCTTCAAATAATGCCAAACTCGTATAAAATTCGCCACGAAAATAAAAAATACAAAATTAAACATTAAAATAATGCCAAATTCTTATAAAATTCGCCACTGAAATAAAAAATTAAAAATTAAAAATTCAAATACTGGCAAATTCGTATAAAATTCGCCAATGAAGTTCCCCTATTTTTCATTTATTTTTTATTTATCGACTCCTCTCGCATTCCCTCATACAATTCTTCCCTCATACAAAACAAGGGAACGAATACATTTTTCCAGTCCACGAGGGAAATCTCACCCCACGCCGCCCCCCAACCCCTCTGCCCCTTTTGAGCCGTTAAACTTATTCCCGAATCTTCGTTATCGCAAAAGTTCCGAAATGAGCCATTATGGGCTGACAGAGCGAAGACTCCGCCACCAGGGGCAAGGGAGAGGCGAGGGTAAAGGGGGCGGGGACATTAGCTAACCGAATATACATGAATATTCTTACGCAAACTAGCGAAAGTAGGCAGTGGTTGTTCGCGGCTCTCCAACTCTCGTGAGTCCCCCTTAAATCTCAAGCTCTTGCTCTACCCCCTTCCCCTCTCTCCCTCTCGCGCCGTTTCTCCCTTTCGTCCATACCTGTCCACCGAATGAAATAATACGTTAGTTATCGGGCGCGTGTGTGCGTCTGCGAGGCCCACAGCATGTCCACGACGTTGGGAAAATATTGCGAAAGATGCGGTGAACGTGAGGGAGAGTGAGAGAGAGAGAGAGCGAGAGAGAGAGAGGCCATTATAACAGAGTAACAGAAAAAACGACCGAGAAGTTCTGTGTGTACGTGTATACATATACATTGCGAATGAACTTCACACAATTTTGTTCCCGAATGATATGCCAGGTGTAGAAGTATGAAACCGGATTTTTTTCGTTTCGTAAAAATTACACGTATGTTGTTTGAAAATGATAAAAAACGAATGGCGACGGCTTTCTGCGCCACATTCAATTGATCCGCGAGTTCTTGTTGACTTTGAGTTGGGTTGTTGTGTGTTGAAAATCTTCGTCAGCTGTTAGAGGGGGATGATGGCGCTGCAGAAGCGGTCTTACGGTCCCTAAACTGATGGCTAGCACCATCTATAGAGAAATTCCGGTTTCATACTTCTACACCTGGTATTTCGTGCTGAATTATATATACACTACCGACAAAAAGTTTTCGATCCCTTTGGGTGATAGCAAATTTATCTATTGCCCTGGACGATTACAAAATTATATTAGAATAATAAATTTAATTTTATTCGACATTTTACGAAGATACTTTATAGCTCTATAGAAATAATTATGTTTTACTCTTCTAATATTATTTTCCTACTATCCAAAGTGATCGAAGACTTTTCACCGGTAGTCTGTGTGTGTGAATATGAATGTACTAAAAGTTTTTGATCACTTTGTATAATTGCAAAATTATAGCAGAATAATATCATTGATTTTATAAAGCTGTGTGGTAGCTTCGTTAAATAATTGAACATAAATTAAAGTTAACAATTAAATTAATTTTTTAAATTGTATTAATAAATTAAAGTTAAAATCAAAGTATTACTACGAGAATTAAAGTTAAAATTAAAGTATTACTACGAGAACATTTGTAAATATGAAGAAATGGTTACTATTAGGAACTCTATATATATATATATGTACAGCCATATGATTTAAAATAAAAAATCGAAAAACAATTGTCGTCGCTTGATTCTTTATTTTCGACTTGATTTGCTTTTTTTTCTTCTTCTCAGTCAGCAAAATTCATCTCGTTCTCGTGAATCCTCCCAGGCACGCGTGAGGGCGGATGGCTATTCGAGAGTTTGTACGAACTCGGCGAAGAGCAACGAAAATTCAACGCCAGAGACGCGAGGACGAGAAAAAAAGCGAGGAGGAAAGAGGTCGTCGAAACTCGTTTTTTTCCAAATTTTTCGCAACGATTTGAGGCGTCGCGATATTTGCATTAGACGAGCGCGTTAACACATGTATTCAGAGCGAATTCAAAGTCTCGCGTACTTTGATCGGGGCACGCTATATCGACGGAGATTTCTCTTCGGTGCGTTTACTTTTTGTTCTCTCGTGGGTCTTACGGTCCCTATCGTTTGTCCGACACAAGACACGCGGGGTGGCACATACTTTATTCCGTCTCGAAGATAATCGCGCGAGAAGAACGTGAAATCGTCGGAGGAACCTTGGCGCGAGTGAATATTAAGCTGAAAGGAAACAGAAAAAAAAACGAATGAAGAAAAAGCATCGAAATCACATCGAAGGTCTCCACGGGCCAGTAAACCGTTTTACTCGACGGCTCTGTGGATCGTGTCGGAGTACAAAAATGGTACGGTAGAGGGTGAATAATATGCAAGCCCACGAGAGATTGGTGGACGTGGAAAGAACAACCAAACAAGAATCCCAGTCTGCTTGTTATTATCGTTCGAATGATCGGGTGGCTCAAGGCGCAGAATTTGGGTTTGTTTGGCTCCCTGGGTAAGTGATCGACGATATAGAGCGAGAGTACGCGCGATGCCAAATTGCGTATACACGTGTAATACGTATGTGTCATCTATGCAGCTCGAGGGTCGTGGACGAAGAGAGGGGCGCCTAGAGAAAGATAGGGGAGAGAGGGGGATGAAGAGATCGCGAGCGAGACAGAGATCGCGAAACGTCACGAATTGTGTCATTGTCAGTGGGTAATCAGGTCAGTGGGCCAGTGGGACAGCCACTTTCAATTTCAGTCCTCGCTTCTCCTCTCGCTCTTCGCTCGCGACTGGCTATCCCCCACCCCTCTCGCCGAGCCGCGCGTAGGTGCGCACTCTTATCTCTCGCGGCACTCTCGTCGCGTACGTCCCGTCGACGCATGCGCGACAATTTCGAGCGCGAAACCGAGACGAGTGCGCGTGCGCGGCACGACGCACACGAGTCTCCGGTGAGACGAGAAGAGAGCAAACGAGCGCGCGAGTCGAACGCCCCCACTTCGCGGCTGCTCGGCGCGGGAGAACGGGCGGCAAAGTGCGCAAGACCGAGGGAGGGGAGCCTGTTGCTAGGCGACGAGCTTGCGCGGAACGCGAGAAGCGGCGCGCCGCTAGGAGTGGGGGCCCGCGTTGCTAAGCGACTCGATCCTTTGCCGCCGAGTGGGGGGGGGGGGGGGAATGCGACCGAGACGCCGCATCGCTGGGCAACGTGCCGCGTGTTGCGCGAAAAGGGACGGGCAAGATTCGTCACGAGACGAAAAAACTAACCTACATTCGATGGCTCTGATATGCAGAAAAAAAAACATGCTTGCTATCAATCAACTTTACAAGCATTCCTTACATTTTATGTCAATGCTAGCGTTTCTCTTTGGGTTTGGATTGTAGTAAGTTTCCCTTAGTTGATACAAGGAAAATATATAATCGCTTAACGATCTCGACGCCTAACAATGAACCGTCGATAGAAGATATGCGGTTCGATCGTGCGTTCTCGTCAACGCTGCAACATCGACTGCTCTCGAAAACGCCCAACCCTTTGCAAAGACTTCGGCTCGTTGTTTGTTGTTTAGGAAAATCCTCGTCCAGCGGGGTGGCGCGCCTTTCGAGTGTTTCCACACTCGTACTGCGTGAGCCCGTCTGCGATACCCACTAGGGATGCTCGATATACATCGATGTATCGAAAACATCAATGGTTTTCTATTCGATGCATCGAATCAATCCGATACATCGCTTACTGTCGATATTTACCGATGCATCGATGTATTTCATTCGATGTATCGAATTTTAGAACAAGCAAACATCTTGCACGGAACGCACTGTGCACTCTGACTCATGTTTGACTTTCTAGCCTCCGTAGGCTCTTAGGGGTTGTCTTTACATCTTTTTTTATCTCTTGCTATAGAAGAATGAAATAACAACACGACACCAAAGCATCCAAGCACAGATGGCTCCAGTGGTGACGATGTTTTGCCGATGTTATTTACTTGTGGCGGAATGACCGATTCGTAATTTAAAAAATAACAGAAGACAGAAACGATTCCTTCCCAAGTAAAAAAAAAATCGAGGACCTTACGTACTATACTAACGGAGAACTTGTGATTTAAATTTTGCAAAAATAAATCGCGATTAAAACAAATAAAACTTATATTACACGGATAAAATTCAATTGAATGAAAAACCTCGAATTATATCGGACTCGATCAGTATTCTATCCTACACTTTTAACCAATAGAAAACGTCAAGGTTTTTTTTGCGCCATATCGAAAACATCGATGTTTTTATTCGATGCATCGAAAACATCGATGTTTTTGCTCAATGCATCGTAAAACATCGATGCATTTTTTGCGTGAGCATCCCTAATAACCACCTTCCCGGACAAAGCTCGAAAATGTTTACTTCAGGATTGATCGAACGAAATCCTGATCCGCTGTGAACGTTAGCGCGACTGCTCGGTTTCCGCCAACTCATTCCCGTCTTCTCGAAAAGCGTTCTCTCTTTAAGGGGTTACCCCCACTTGCGATTTTGAAAAATCGATTTTTTTATTGCATTTTTTTGAAGTATAAGTATCTGAGAATATGTCCTGAAAATTTCAAGTCGATCCGAACAAAATTGACTGAAATATGAGCGTTGAAAGAGAAGAATCCGTGAATTGAAGAAATAAAATTGAAACTTTAAACGCGTTTTTCTCAAAATGGCATTTCTGAAGTCGGTGACCAAGATTACTCGAACACTAATGAACCGATCTTCTTGAAAGGGTGGGGGTCAAAAGTTTGAACAATCAATGTTCAGAACGGCCGAAATTTCGAATGCAGTAGTGGCGAACGTAAATATGACGAAAGTTTCCAGTTTCGAATTCATTTAAACCGAAGGGCCAAAACGACGATCGGTTAAAACAACGATGGGCAAAAATATCGAACGGTCCGGATAACGAACAAAGCTTCCCTCTAAAGCGCACGCAACGTATTACTCGATCCCAAGTGTTCGTTATCCGGACCGTTCGATATTTTTGCCCATCGTTGTTTTAACCGATCGTCGTTTTGGCCCTTCGGTTTAAATGAATTCGAAACTGGAAACTTTCGTCATATTTACGTTCGCCACTACTGCATTCGAAATTTCGGCCGTTCTGAACATTGATTGTTCAAACTTTTGACCCCCACCCTTCTTGAAATTTTGCAGGCTTATTTAATACATAAAAATGTAGTCTTTAATCGTTCGATTTTTTTTTTCGAAAAGAATGGCCGTTTTATAGCCACAAAACGGCCGTTTTTTTCGTTAAAATCGAACCATTAACTTTGACTGTCCGCCATTTTGTGAAAAATGAATATTTTTTAAAATCCTTCGATTAAAGACTAGTTTATACTTATATTTGACTAAATCCATCCGCATTTTTTTTTCAGACGATCCACTTTGCCGCAATGTTGGTCACCGCAAACCTTGTATATAAAGACATTATTTCATTGACGGCCATTTGCCACTAAACAATGTAATATTTTTCAATAAAAAAATTACTGAAAGTTCTTCAAGATGTGTTCTTTAAGATGGTATATTGATCGATTAAAAAAGTTTTGTAGTTTTCTTTGAAAAAAATCATGAACAAGGCCTTTTTTGCGCTACAAGTCGGGGTAACGCCTCAAGGGGGAGATCCCTTTAGCCAGGCGAACATAAGCAGACTCTCGAGATTACATTGTGCCGAAACTATTTATTCCATATAATTAACAATTTATGTACATATCATGACGTCTTTGGGCATTTTTTTACATTGCAAAACGTCTGTGCGGCGCTTGCATCAGAGACGGTTGCCGCCTGAGTTGTTCCACAGCGTACGACCTAGCGTATGGTGCATTCATCTAAAACATCAGGACAAAAAAGTTTTGGATTCCTAAGACCTACACGCTCCGTGTGAACCTAAAAAATCCAAATAAAAGTGAAAATTCGAAGAATCGTACGGGTTTGAAACAACGTTTTTTTTTTCCATAACATTTTCACGGTATTTGTCATTGAAAAGGTAGTTTATTGAAACAATTTATCAAAAACTTTAGGTTCACATAGACGGTAATCATATTATATGGAAATATGCAGAATTTCAAAATGATCCATCGCACAGTTTTGTAATTATCTAGTACGACGTTCGCGAAAAAGTGGTTTTCAGAAGAACGCGTAGTTTCACGACTCAAGAAATGTGCCTAAATGACCTACCGATTAATTTGCGATTTCAGCGCCACAGGGTAGCCGCCCAGCTTCCTCGTAGCGTTCGGTTTCGGCCCTAAGCCCTTCTTTGCATTGTAAAGGGATATTCCCCAAGTTTCTCGTACTTCGAAAAAAAATTAGCGTCAGTTCGCGCCTCCGCGACAACGTGTAAACGGGAGGGGAGGACTTTTGCGAAAGAGCCGGCGGGGAAGGCGAGATGGAGGGGAGATCACGAATACCGCTGAATCTCATCGCGAGAGGCGGGAGTTCTTTGCCCACGCACGACACACCAAACGTTATTTTGCTGCGTTTCTCGGCACACATACCCACACACACCGCGCTCGTACGCGATTCTCGGAGTCTTCTCCTTCCTTCTCTCTCTCGCACCGCGCTTTCACCCTAGCTCCCGCCTTCTCTAGCGCCGGCATAACGCGCGATCCATGTAGAATGCTATACATAATACGAGAAGGGGGGGAGGGACGCGGGCTCGTGAGCTCGTGCACGAACGCGAGATAGCGGAAAGTAGGACGCGTATTAAAAACCACGGACCGTGTCCCGCGTGGTTACTTCACGTCGTGACGCTGTTACCCAATCGAATTCGTCATAACTGGCACAATAGTAGAGGGGAGACATTTAGTTCTCTCTCTCTCTCTCTCTCTCTCTCTCTCTCTCTCTCTCTCTCTCTTCTATCTTTGTTCCTGTTGTTGTTCTTCTTCTTGTCTTGCACAGGACATTTCGTGGTCGGGCTACAACAGCGCCAGCGAAAAAAAAAACTAAAAACTCCCAGAGCGAATTTCGTTGCCCTCCCTTCTTTTTCGCACGAAAAGGAGAGCCTGTAAGAAAAATCGTTCCACGCGTGTGCCGCGAGCGATGGTGTCGCGCCGGTAAATATGAGCGTTCTTGCCACGTGAGCTTTCGCGCGCCACCTGTCGGAGCGCCCCTCGAAGCACACTCGTCGAATATGTTCGCTCGCGTTTTTCTCGATCGGGCTACAGACGATTCGGCACACGCGACACGACCAGAGCGGATCCTTCTCTTATTCCCTATCAGCCTATCGTCGATTGCGATGTTACGTCGTTGCTTTTTAATTATAAAGTGCCCCATTTGGCATAACTGTTTATTACTCTAAATTGAGTTTGCTTGCCCACAAATCTCATCAACTGTAGAATATTATTTTTATTTCGTTGTATAACTTGCACGTAGTCAGATATAGAGTTACAAATTCGCGTAACGAATTCACAGTGTTAACCTCGAATTTAATTATATCCTGATTCTAAAGTAAACTCGTGTATATGGATCTCTGCGAAATAAGGGTTGACAGTTTTAACGTACTCTGTTGTGTAATCATTATTGTTAGTTCTCGAGAAAGAGGGGGGGAGGGGAGAGCGCGAATGGCCGGTTCAGTGTTATTGAGTTATTCCAATGCGCGAGGTTTATCAAAGTGGGTCAAGCGATTCAATAGCCATGCTACGGCTACGGCTGCTGCTGCTGCTGATGCGAGAGGAAAATTGCTCGTTTCGACGACGCACGCGTGGGAGTATTCCGCGATCCCCGGATATACAATTGACAATCCAGCCCATACGCATGCATACTAATATGTTCGTGTACGCGCTCACGCATGTTCGAGCGTAATGCGAATACGAAAACGGTAGAATTTCAATGGCCCCAGACAAGTTTTCCAATATTCCAATATTTGACTGCTACGCGGATTTTTCTTTCACGACTATCTATGCGGTCGCTTCGTGAACGTGCGACGAAACAAAAACGAAAGCGCCGCACCTTTTTTACCGAATGTTGGTGCAGACTGTTGGGGGATTTTAAGATCGCTGAGAGAGACAAATTCGCGGACGCTACGGAGACAAAGATTCGCCGAGAAAGGCGAATCTTTCTTGGACGAACGCGGGAACGAGGGAGGGGGCATTTCTGATGCGAGGCTTCTTGTTACCGACCGACGGTAACGGAAGAGAAACGGCGCGCGAAACGTTGGATTTACCGTCAGTTCTTAGTGTCATAGTTACCCGTGCCGAAGTTTGTTTGGACATCCCTAGATTCTGTCACATCCGTATACGAATTGTTGGTATACATTTGAACGATGTTATATTCCATACATAATGACATACATAGACCTTTCGAATAAAAAAAAAAAGAATTTCGTTAATAGCTCACACACAGCTTGTTTTATTCCATTTCAACATCTGCCCGTCCTTATTGAAAAACCCTTTAGATTGAGGGTAAACTCACGATCACAACGATAAAACTGCTAGGAAAAGTTTAAACGCGTTTTTCTCGAATCCGTGTTGTTCAAAACGGTGCACACGATTTCTCGTCATCTAATGAATGGATTGACTTGACATTTAGTACACTTATCCGGTGTAATAGTAGGTTAGTCTTGACAAACGTTTTTCCTCGACGGTTTTTCTTCTCGTTATTTATGACCAATGTCATTTTTTCTTCGAAAAAGCGCGAAAAATAATTACTTTTTTACGGTTGAAGGACGATTTAAAAAACCTCGAGCAAGTTTTAGCCAATGTTATAATTTTTATTGTAAATTCTATAGAAACGATGTAGACGATCGGTTTATCATTTGATTGGTGCATTTATTATACGACGAAGAATTTACCGAGGCGACCTTTAGGCGAGGAAAACATTTGCTGATTTTCATTATTTTCTTCTAAAAGGAAACATTTCTTTGCCATTTTTTCGATTCGAGGTATGTTTTATTTCTACTTTTGGCTTGTACATGGCATTTTTTTATCAATATTTAAAATAGCGTATTCTGATGAAATTTGGTATAAATCTTTCTAACCTTATTGTCTAAAACATCACCCTAAATGTTCTTGAAAAAAAAAGTATTCCTTTATTGCAAAATGTAACCATTTTTTTCGGAAAGTTCAATCTTTTTGTTTCCAAACGTACTATTTCATCGATTTAGAACATTTCTCACTTTTTTCGGTTCATATTCTGCCCACACGTGTTAATTACAGAAAAATCATCGTTGGTTTTTTTCTGATTAATGTAACAGCCAAATGTGGTAATAAAACATAAGTCTCAAAAATATTAAAGAAATCTTTCTTTAAAAAAAAATCAGTCATTTTTTCCTCGCCCAAAGGTATCTTTCTCCTCAAGCGATTATAAGAGACTTGGTTCATGGTGTTGAAGTTTGCATCGGTGGAAAGCAAAGAAAATTCTTTTCTCCATTTTTCCCCATATTTGTATTGTTATAGAACCTCTATATATTATAGGTTTATATTGTAGATTGCTCAATAAATAGTTTAAAAAATCGTTGGAGGATTTTCGCGGACAAAACTTGCCGAAAGAAATCTAAGAAATAGGCAGTCGGACAGTAGTAGAAAACATCTAAAATGTAGTTAGAATGAATGTTCATATACTTAAAACGATCATTCAATCAATATTTTTCTCAAATAATGACTAAAAATTTGGAAAGCAATAAATAAAATCGAATTATTCAAATACTTTCAATCTGTTCTCCACCTCAAACGAAAGACCAATCACAGCGTATAACGTCACTCGTGTGTAAACAAACGTTCCGCGTATTTTTCTTTCTTGTTTACGTTTTCGTCTATTTTTTACCTTTTTTCACATGAAACCCGGATTCAACCAGAGCCCCAACGTTCACAAAAACGTAAAAAAATAACACCTTGCACGTAATTTCTAGGTTAGCTTGCCGTTTGTTTACACACATATGACGTCACGCGTTCCGAGATGACGTGGCGTAGCATTTGCGCGGCAATTAAGAAAAAATACATTTAGACATAGTTTTAGGTACTCAACCCTTCCTTGACACCCTTATATTTGGCCACGAGTTTGGCACACTGTGCAAATTCGACTCGGACAGAATTTTATGCACCTGCCACTACCAACCCTTCGGTCGGTTCTCATTGAAAAAAAAACCGAGATACACTAAACATTTCTCAATATGTCTGCGTGATTGAAATTCGGAACATATACGATTGAATTGTAAAAAAATATTGAAAACTTTCAATTTTCGGAAAGAAAGCATTCTATCTCAAATTCGCCCGGGTCAAAATGACCCAGTGTGACAACGAAGGGTTAGAAAGTTTTATTTGTATAAAGCACAGTCGGACCCCCCAACAGGAACGCCCGCAATAAGAACGCTTCCTCTTTTTAATGCCCCGAGCGAGTAAAATGACATATATATTGTAATGCACATTTCCGTTTTGACCCATTCTCCTCATACTACGAAGAAATCGTGCTATACAATACGAAATAAACCATTTTTGTTAATCGAACGTATGCATTTTTCGAGACAATTATAAAAATTTTATTTACACTTGTAACGAGTAATGTCTGTATATTTGAATATTGTCGTACAAAATAGCCAAAAAGATGGCTATATCTATACATCGTGATTAATTTTAAACACTTTCCGAAAAGTTGTCCGATCCCCTATTCGGAAATTCAATTTTTCCTTGCACTCCAACGATGCAAACTCCTACCTCATGTTGGGTCAACAGTCTGTCAGGTGTTGCGCAATGCCCTACGAGGGGAAAATACAGGACGACGACGAGTCTGTACGTACCGTCCGTACTCCCTCCCTCTTTCTGTCTCGTTGGCTATCCGATGGGCTGCGAGACGGCCCAGGTGCAGACTACAGTACTGTACCCTGCGCCACACATCATAATAAACACGAAGAGCCACGAGCCACGCACGCTCTCTCGGGGTGAAATATCTCCCGGAGAGGTCATGATATCGCGTTTGGGACTCTCTGGGAGCGAGCCAGCAACGAGTCCACCTTTCTGGCTCATGGTAACAGAGAGCGGGCAAGAGAGAGAGAGAGACAAAAAGACCGTGTGCAACGGTCGCGTGCCTGGCGGAAAAACTTTTGGGAAAAATTGCCAGGCACCCTCCCTCTCTCTCGCTCGATTTTCGAAGCGGAAAAAGGAAGCGAGTTTCTCTCTTCGAATAATACACGCAGTATATAATACACGTCAGACCCTCCCCGGATTATTTTTCCTGACAGCGACCAAAAGTTGTGATTTATTTCAGTCATCCGGAAAATTTATTTTCTACTGTTTTTCTCGCTCATCCCAGGTAATGTCTTTATTGACTTTTCATTTCAAATAGTTTGTTGTCAATATATTTGCACTTTCCCTCCCTAATATTCCTATTTGAACACCATCGAGGCTCTACGATGACTCAACTTGGAACGGAGGGTTGAAAAGCCCGCATTTGGGGCTGGGATAATCTTGATTTATCGACCTCCTCTCGTGCTCTCTCTCTCTCCCATTCTCCCCTCTCCGAAAGGGGGGTGAAGAGAGAAAGAGAGAGAGAGAGATATGGTGCAACAAGTGTCTCGCAGTCACACGAGGAGAGCAGCAGGTAGATGTTGTGTTCCCTGCTGTTCACCCTCTTCCGCTCAGCCCCTCTTTCTTTCTAAATGAGCCTAGCAGACAGACACTCGCATTATGTCAATAACCTGTCGGCAGGGGGTTCGTCCCGCGCACGCACTTTTCATCCCTTCCAACGATAAAATATTTTGCTACCTTGCCTTGTATATACATAAATATACACCTGTCGTACGCAAAGATCATAATGGGAATATACAGGGTGAGTCGAGAGAAGGAGAACACCGGAATATCTCTGTTGGATTTGAAAATACGAAGAAAGTACACATCGGAATTTGAATGGTTTGGAAGGACGAACATATAGTGTTTGTTTGGGTTCTCGCTTGAAAAAGTTGTAGCCACCACTCGATGGCCCCTTGTGAGCTATGCAACTTTTGTAGGAAAAGTTTTCTGCTAAGTCTGTTAGGTTAGAAAATATTTCTACGGCTAATAGTCGATGCCGCGGTTCATTTTACGCATGATTTATCTCGAAGAATACTCCTCCGATCGAGTGTCGAGTATAAGGGGGCGTGCATAAATTTCGTAACGCAAAATTTCATCATTTTTCAAGCCCCCCCCCCCCCCCCCCGCCCTTGTTCCGTTACGTAACGGGTGCTTTGTCGTCAATAATTGCGTTTTTTTTTTTTCAAAGAAATAACTAATTATGAAAGGATCGGGTTTATACTCATTTTGTAAAGTATATTTTCATCTAATTTTATACCAATTTTTATGATTTTTTAAAAACTAACCCTGATTTGGCGACGAACAAAAATGCTTCATTGTCCCATCGATATCTTTATGGAAGTTAAATAAAAAGTCAACAATTTATCGATATCTATACAGATGTAGCTATCGTTATGCGTACACTGTAAAAAAAGATATGAAATTTACAATACATTTAAGATACAAAAGAATTGAATTTTACGAACTCAGTAGATGAGATTAAATTTGAAACACTTGTATCGTAAATTTAAAACAGGAACATGAAATTCTAACGTGGATATAGAATTTAATAGATGGAACATGGAATTTCAAAGACAAGTTTGTAAATTTGTGGAAAATGTATTGCATTAACCCGTGCCTTAAATTAAAGATTACAACAGTTGTATATTAATTCAAATATAAAAAACAGAGTATTGCAAATACAAAACGCGCTCAACCCACCTCGGCCGCTCGCGACGACCGATGGTCGCGCGTAGTTCGCGTAGCGCCCGAGGGACGGCGCCTTGTTCCGCACTTTCCCATAGCCACTCGCAGCTTCGGTCGGGCATATAACCCGACCACCGGCTACGATCGTACTGGAAAAAACAGACGCGTTTGCAATTCGTGCACGCGTCGGAGAGTGTCACAAATTCGTTACCTCTCCATATCCACTCCAGCGTCGCAGTTCTTGAACTCGCCTTTCCAGAAGGAAATTATTTTTCCCTTTTTCGCCGCCAGATGTTGAAGGAAGAAATTTCACAAAAACCACCTTTTTTATCTCTAGCTCCCGTCGAGGAGGATAAATACGAGTCACATTTTCAGTGGGCTTAATTATCAATTTCTGAAATAAACTTAATACTTAGGATCAGTAATTTTAATACACACCCGTATGTTGATATTAGCAGATGGTTCTTGAATTTAATATACATGGATGTGAACATTTTTTTACACGTGCATTATTTTTCAAACGCACTAGTATATTAATATTACGGGGCTACACTTTTATTTTTTAAATAACCTGCTTTGGATTTTCAAAATATTATCTAAAATTTCATAAACGGCGTCCGCATAAAAACATCATGCACTTGTGTATTAATTTTTATACAGAAGCTTTTTACAGTGTACATTAAAGGTAATACTTTGGTTCTGTGAAATTAATACACACCCGTATGCTGATATTAGCAAATAGTTCTTGAATTTAATATACACTTGTATAGTGATATCAGCAAATGGTTCTTGATTTCAATATACTTGGATGTGATTATTTCTTTACACGTGCATTATTTTTCAAACGCACAAGTATATTAATATTACGGAGCTACACTTTCATTTTTCAAATAACCTGTTTTGGATTTTCAAAGTCGTATGTGAAATTTCATAACCGGTATCCGCATAAAAACTTCCTACACTTGTGTATTAATTTTTATACAGAATTTTTTTACAGTGTAGCTGTTTCCTTTTATCTTGTTCTTTTCTACGAAATGCCGACAGTTTGGACATTTTTTCTATCTTCAAGGCCCTTTTTTGTGCTGAAGCAATCTTCAAAAAAGGTAATGATCGAAATTTAAAAAATCGGCTACGTACAACCTTAGTCACTGCAATTACGAAAATGTTTTTAAAAAATTGAAAATCGGTTGATAAGTTTTTAAGTATTCGCTGAGACAAGGTCAAAATTATGATGGTTATCAAGAAACTTCTCCTACAGAAGTGAGAAGTGTTTCGGTGCGAAAATTCACGATCCCGGTGTTGAAAAAAACATGCCAGCCATCTAACGTCGTTACTTTGAACTTTGGACGAAAAAAGATTTCTTTTAACGTCCCCGTTTGCACCCTAAAAGTTTTATTTTACTCAATATTTGATCGGAGCAGTATTTTTCGAGATTAATCAGGTGTCAAATTAAAATGAAATACCCGGCACATATAATAATGCCCCCATCGTTTCTATTTACTTTTTTCGGGTACTGCAAGAACAGTTGTACTAGGTCCTTCTTCGAGGGATATTTCGTTCAATCAAAATAAAAACTATGTTAATAACCTTAATGGTTATTCAGTCAAATTGTCCGGGATTTCTAAATTAATGGGACGTTTACTTATAACAATAATAGATCAAAAGTGTATTCAATAATAGTCCCATACATTCGGAAAACCCAAATAACTTAACTGAATGATAATGCAACTTCATTCAATCCACTGCACTCTCTCTCTCTCTCTCTCTCTCTCTCTCTCTCTCTCTCTCTCTCACACACACACACACACACACACACACACACGCGCGCGCGCGCTCACACACCATCTTCATTAATAGTCGAACACTATCGCGAAAAATGAGAAACAACTTCGCACTTTGACTCTTAACCTTTACGTGTTTACTTTCGCATTTTTAAAAAGTTGTCAGTACTTTGTGTTCAAGCATAATAACTCCAACGATGTATAGAGAACTGTGATGGCAATACAAAACATTATGGAGCGTGATAAAAAAAGCATGGTCGTTTCCTTTGACAAATTATCGGAGCTTCCCTCGGGCCCGCACTTCAGTTCGTAAGATAATATGGTAGCTGGGCAATATATATATATATATATATCCGAAAAAAAATCGCGAGCACGCGCGATAGTCAATTTCCGGTTTGGGTTGCGAGACGCCGACGTTCGTTATCTCACCCAATTTCATCAACTAAAAGTTAAAAAAAAAGAAGAAAAAGGATCGCAGAGACGTAGCGAGCCACTCGTAAAAGATCGACAATTTTCATGATCTCGGAGAGATGGCTAAATTTCTCAAAGAGGATGAAACGAAGAAGAAGCAAACGAAGAATCGAGAAGTTTGAGGTTAGGGAAATAATCTCGACGCGAAACAACATGGCGTCAGAACTAGGCGTAACGTGGTTGCGTAACGCGACGAAAGGTGGCGGGCCGGTAGGCAAAACGCGCCAGGTGGGGCGAGCGCGAAGAACGAGAATGAGAGAACGGCGGAGGAGGTGAAAAAGAAAGACTGTACAATGTTTATAACGCATCCCGAGCCTGCATCAACCTGGAAGAGTTAAACCCCACGACGTGAAGACGAGAGTCTCGCGGACGACCGAGAAACGAACGAGAAAAAAAAAGAGGCACAACGCAAGTGAGAAGAAAACAGCAAGAACCGTTCGCCCTCGTCTTACGGCCCGCACCACACGCGGACCACAAGTGAACCCGAGAATTTATTCCTTCGATAAAGCAGACCCGAACGACTCGTTCTCTCAACGGAAAATGCTACGGGATGGAGCGGCTGATGAGGAAAGGACAAAAATATTTGGAACGCGCCCAGACCCTCCGGCGACGAAAAAATTGCCGCTTGCAAAGCTAAACGCTTGAAAATTAATTTCTGTACAAAGTAATGACATCAAGATTTCGGGAAGAAAAAGTTTTTAACCGCCGTAGGTCAACTTCGAGAATCTCCAACCGGAAGACGGAACAAGGTTGTTAGGCATTATTGACTCAGAAATTTCCTGACTGTTCCAAGTTTTTCATACAGGTTTTGCAAAAATTCCAGGTTTTGCAAGTTATCCAGATTACGGTCTAATAAAGAACACTGTTTTCATTGTGTTTTGTGTTTTGGTGTTGTGTGTTGAAAATCTTCGTCAGCTGTGTATATATATATACAAGGTGTAGAAGTATGAAACCAGAATTTCCCTACAGATGGTGCTAGCCATCAGTTTAGGGACTGTAAGACCGCTTCCGCAACGCCCTCTAACGGCTGACGAAGATTTTCAATACACAACAACCCAAGTTCCCTACACCGCTATATTTTTCTATAACCTTAAACATGTCGAGTTTTGTGCCTACGAACTACGATTTGCGGACAGCATTGGTTTTCTGTTATCATTTGGAGAAAGCTGCTGCAGAATCGCATCGAATGCTTGTCGAAGATTACGGTGAACATGCTCTTGGTAAACACAGTGCTTCGAGTGGTTCGAAAAATTCAAAAGTCGTGATTTTTACGTGAGAAACGAAGAGGGTGGGAAACCACCGAAAAAGTTCGCAGACAACGAATTGCAAGCCTTATTGGATGAAGATGATACTCAAAGTCAACAAGAACTCGCGGATCAATTGAATATGACGCAGAACGCCATCTCCATTCGTTTTTATCATTTTCAAACAACAGACGTGTAATTTTTACAAAAAAAGTCCGATTTCATACTTCTACACCTGGTATTTAAGTTCAAATATATGGAAATGTTAAAACTTGAAATAAAATTTAAAAAAAACGGAAATTCGAAAAATAACTTAAACATCGTAAATTTAAAAAAACACATTAAAAACAAACACAGAACCTGTTCTTTAATATAAACAGAAATTATTATGTGGGTGACAATATATAAAAAATAAGCATAAACATTTATCTATAATAATAATGATCTGGTTGTGTATCGACAGACCGAATGCAAATGTATAGAGCTTTACAGAAAGGGAGTTTTTAGTTTGTTTAATTTTCAATGCTTGGCACTGATGACTTTCTTTGTATGTAATAAAGAATAATATAAATATTGAAAATATACAAACATATACAAAAATATTTATTGTTATAGTGTTCGGTTTTTCGTCAAGCCGGTTGCATATTTCGTAATTCTTGCAAAAAGTACATTCTCAGAAAATTCTAGAAAATTTCCAAAATTCCCTGACTTTCCCCTGATTATTCCAGTTTTCCCTGTTTTCCATAATCGTAACAACCCTGCACAAATATTCGTTGGCCGTCGGATTTTCAAGGTTGGAACATAAAGAGCGAATTATCCGTGTAAATCAAAAGGGGGCAAAAAACGTTCGAGCTCCAATGACGCGAATTGTTTTCCCCCACACACCGTAAAAAAAATACAAACGTCGTGTGAGCGACAATCCCGAAACGGAATAATCAAATTCTTCGTCTCTCAGTGCAGCGGCCCATTTTTCTTCCCTCCTCTTTTTTTTCATCCCACAATTAAAATCGTCGCGTGCACGATTCGTCGAAACTCTAGCAATGGAGCTGGTCGTTGCTTACGTTTCTCAGAAATACAATGTTGGCCGGAGCGTTTCTTCCACCCATCTCCGTCTAACTGTAGGTTTGTTCGCGCTAGCTACACTTTCTACACTTTGACCAGATACAGTAATAGGAAGTCCACTGGAGGTGTAAGAAGTGTAGAAAAGTGTAGCTAAAACGAACAGACCCTGTACGTCAACGAGCCCCGAATATGAAATTAGCGACAAAACTGTCGCGCATTTTTCTTACATCGGTGAAATGAAGGATTTTCTCCCGTGGACAAAAGATGAACTCTATCGTATCAACGAATTTTCGTGTCCCTCGCCTTTTCTCTCATTCCGTTCGCCGGCGCGGGCTCGTCGTTGAAGCGTGACCGCTAGAGATGAGAAAATATTGAGCGGGATTTTTGTTTCGCGTGTCACAGAGGTTAACGACGCTGCTCTCTGGGAGAAATGTGTTGAAGGATACGCCGGGCGGATAAAGAGTTGTGCGGCGGATAAGAAGGGGACGAAAAGTCGGGGGATGGCTGCTCCCGAGAAGCTTCAGGAGGGGGGGGGAGAGAAAGAGAGAGAGAGAGAGAGAGAGAGAGAGAGAGAGAGAGAGAGAGAGAGAGAGAGAGAGAGAGAGAGAGAGAGAGAGAGAGAGAGCGAAAGCGGGAAAAAAAGGGAAGGGTGAATCCCGGTTCGCACAGCGCTCACGTGCGCGCGAAGATCGAGAGTGAAACGCAAGAGTAAGGCGCGAGCCTGAATCTCGGGAGGGGGACCCAGAAGACCAAGACCAGAAAGAATAATGAAGAAGAGCAGGCGGAGGGGGCAAAAAGAGAAGAGGAGGGAGATGAGGCCAATCACTTTTATACACACGTGTGGGTGTGATGGAACACGCGAAGAAACGCGCGAGTTTATTCAACGGAGTGAGAGATCCGTGGGCAGAGTGTTGTGTGTGTATGTATATGTGTGTATGTATGTGTGTGTGTGTGTGTGTGTGTGTGTGTGTGTGTGTGTGTGTGTGTGTGTGTGTGTGTGTGTGTGTGTGTGTGTGTGTGTGTGTGTGTGTGTGTGTGTGTGTGTGTGTGTGTGTGTGCGTGCGTGCGTGCGTGTGTGTGTGTGTGTGTGTGTGTGTGTGTGTGTGTGTGTGTGTGTATATAGGGTGTTCTGTTATGAATGGATAATCCTGCAAATGTTGATAGGACAGATAACATCCTCCTATATGCTGGAATTTCAGTTTCGAAAAAGACCCACGGTTTTCGAGATTTTACATGCATTTTTTATACACATCTTTTTACATTTTTTTACACCGCAGGCTATTGAAGTCAGATGTTCGAATTGGTTTGTATGAAAATTCTGCATAAGATATTTTTTCATGAAGTTTCCTTAACATTTAATTGTCTTCATGATTTTTTTTGTCTTTTTAGTCCGTTTTTATGGTGGATATGTTAATATTATTATCACGAAGATTACTACCGAGTCGTTGACGATCTAATTTTTCTAATTTTTCATTTTGTATTTGTTCATGTACAATAAATTCATCATTCACCACAACATTTGGCACACTATAATCGATAATACGAATAATCAACATAAGTAAACATCAATCAGAGCAGCTGTGGGTTAAACAAATTTAGACTCTTTTTTGACCCCGTGGAGGTGATCGTACCTCCTTAAGGTTGTAAAGAAGACTTTTCGAAATAAAACGAAGAACCAAGTGTATTTTTTTCAAAACCGGGTGGAAAAAGTTGTCATTGGTAGAAGTGGCATGCGAAAAACCAGAAGCAGATGATTTAGATCTCAAAAACCTTGGGACTGTTACTAAACTGAAATTCCAGCATATAGCAGGACATGATCGGGCCTATCGACAGTTGCAGGTTTATCTATTCGTAACAGGACACCCAGTATGTACGCAAACGAGGGGGCCTAACAAAGAACGCGGGCGCGTTGCGGATCTTTGTGTATGCGTGTCTCGTTTTGTGATACATATATTACTTTTTGCATACACGCGTGTGTGTGTATGTGTGCGCGCGCGTGAGAGAGCGAGAGAGAGCGAGAGGGAGAGAGGGAGAGAGAGAGAGAGAGAGAGAGAGAGAGAGAGAGAGAGAGAGAGAGAATAAACGGCGAATTTGGAAATAAACGCGACGGCGAGAGAAAGAGAGAAGGGGAAAGAGCGAGGAAACGAGAATGGGGGGGGAGACGTAAAAGAGGAAAAGAGAAGCGTGAGAGATAGACCGCGGGAAGGGGAGGGTGGGGGTCAGGGCAGAGGAAAGAGTTTGGCAAGCGGCGCATCGCGACAACAAAGAGCCCTTCTTCACATTTGCGCGCGCGCGCGCGGCGCACTACTAGCGCATCCCCATAACGGGAAGAAGAAAAAAAACGACGTCTGTGCACCGAGAGCGAGAGAGAGGAAGCTAGACACATTGAAAATAATACACAACCGCCGCGATATTATCATCGCGACGGAATAAACGTGGAGTGAGATAAAGAAAAAGAAACGAGCAAACCCGGATATTTCCTGTGCTCGCGGAGACATCCGCAATAATTCCGGGAATGGCCGAGTATTTTCTTTTATCTATTCTTTTCAAGCAGAATTTCGGCAAACGGCAAAACTCCGAACGACGAATTATATATATACACTACCGGCCAAAAGTTTGAGTACACCAGTCGAAATTTCTTGCCGAACTCAAAGTTAAATAGCGGACGCAAAAATTAAGATGATCAAATTTTCCTAGCGGCGTTTTAGAGAGGACAAATTTTCCTTCATTTTGCGTCTTTAGACATTTTTTTACAAATTTTTTTGGGCCCGGTACGTTATTTCGTGAATGGCTGTTTTTCAGCTGTTTTGCATGTCTGAAGCTGCCCGCATAACTTCTGGCGAATTTCTTCGCTCGTTTTTTCCGCGACAAAGTTAAAGAGGGTATCAAAATCTACATTTTACTCTTCTAGAAAGTTTCGTACGATTTTTTTTCACCCCAGCATTGCATTTTGAGCTAAAAAAAAGACACGTTTTAGAATAATAGGCGTAGAAAAACTTTTAAACTTTTGAACTTGCCTTTTCTTTTTAATAGTTGGTCTAAAATCCGATAGGTCTTGAGATAGAACCACTCAACCGAGAATGATTCTCCGAGTTCTAGTCGAATATATTGAATAATATTTAAAAAATTCTGAAAAAAATGTTAAAATAATTTTGTTTTAATTCCGAAAAAATTGTAGTTAATTAAAAATGCAAAATAAACAAATTTTCTTTCTCGATGGATTGTCCTAGACCCCGCAATTCCCAAATGGAGCCCCTCCACTCAACAGAATCTCGACGAAAAATTGTAAAAAAAATGTTTTCGCAAAAAATCTGAAAAAATTCTGGTTACTCCACTGTGAATCTATGCAACTTTTTACCCTCGTGACTTTTCCTCTGAAACCCCATAGTTATCGGACTACGCCTATTTTTCTGAAACATGTCTTTTTTAGCTAAAAATGCAATACCGGGACGAACAAAAAATCGTACGAAACTTTCTGAAAAAGAAAAATGTAGTTTTTGATACCCTCTTCAAGTTTGTCATGAACAAAAAACAGTGAAGAAATTCGCCAGAAGTTACGCGGGCAGTTTTAGACGTGCAAAAAAGCTGAAAAGTATCAATTTTCAAAAAGGCGTGACGGGCCCGAAAAAGAGGGATGTTCCTTGTCAGTGGGGGAAACGAAGGAATTATGGGCAATGATGAGGTGCGGGAGGGTGGGGGAAAAGGTAACAAGGGACGCGGGCACAATCGCTGCCGGATGTGCATGGAAGAGGCGGATGGCTTGGAGCGCATTCGTGGCTGAGAACTAAGACAAAAATTAGAGGAACTGGTGAGGAAAGTCTCGCCGGCAAGCAACGTGCGAACGGTAAAGAATTCGAGATGTTGATAAGCCGGTTGCGCGAAGAGAAGGAAATACCGGCATATAAAGCGAAATCGGAAATACATGTACATAATTTGTAAGAATAGATGTAAACGAGAAGAGAATGTAGGAGAGGGGGGGCATGTGTCAACACTCTTAAGGGGTTACCCCCACTTGCGATTTTGAAAAAATCGTTTTTTTATTGCATTTTTTTGAAATATAAGTATCTGAGAATATGTCCTGAAAATTTCAAGTCGATCCGAACAAAATTGACTGAGATATGAGCGTTGAAAGAGAAGAATCCGTTCTTCGTGTAAACTGAAATTAAAACTTTAAACGCGTTTTTCTCAAAATGGCATTTCTGAAGTCGTGACCAAGATTACTCGAACACTAATGAACCGATCTTCTTGCAATTTTGCAGGCTTATTTAATACATAAAAATGTAGTCTTTAATCGTTCGATTTTTTTTTCGAAAAAATGGCCGTTTTATAGCCAAAAAACGGCCGTTTTTTTTCGTTAAAATCGAACCATTAACTTTGACTGTCCGCAATTTTGTAAAAAATGAATCTTTTTTAAAATCCTTCCATTAAAGACTAGTTTATACTTATATTTGACTAAATCCATCCGCATTTTTTTTTCAGATGATCCACTTCGCCGCAATGTTGGTCACCGCAAACCGTGTATATAAAAACATTATTTCATTGACGGCCATTTGCCACTAAACAATGTAATATTTTTCAATAAAAAAATTACTGAAAGTTCTTCAAGATGTGTTCTTTAAGATGGTATATTGATCGATTAAAAAAGTTTTGTAGTTTTCTTTTAAAAAATTCATGAAAAAGGCCTTTTTTGGCTACAAGTGGGGGTAACGCCTTAAAGGTGTATTTTTTTCGATGACATTATTACCGATTTTACGATGAATTCAGCGACCTACTTGAAATTGGTAATAATGTGATCGAAAAAAATACATGGTGCCATTTAAAAAAGTGGAGTTGACGTTGACGTAGCTTCGCCGCCTCCACCGATAAAAAAAATAGGGTGGTCCAGTATGACGGCCTTCCCGACCACTGAAACTTTTGTCTGAAACATTTTCGTATATGATCAATAGTTTGAGTGCTATTGCACTGTAACACTTTATGTGCCTCACCCTGTATATTATAGTACAGTATATATTAGCTAGCATTACGCGCGCGCACACAAACACATATTCGCTAGCACAATGCGAACAACAATAACAATACAGTACTGCTATGTATCGCATAGTAAATATTAGTAATACTAATAGTAGTCAATATAGTAGTTGCTAGCATTATATGTTTTAGTAGTAGTCAATATATGTTGCTAGCATTATTCTAGCAACATGTTACTACTGTCACTACTATTAGTACTACTATATTGTCTTTATATTAGTATACATCATATTACAGTGTATATTGTATTACAATGCTAGCATTGTGCTAGCCACAATACTAGCACCAATAACAATACAGTACTACTATATACTAGTATAGTAGATATAAGTAGTACTAATAGTAGCAATATAATAGTCAACATAGTAGTTAGCTAGCATTATATGATTTAGTAGTAGTCAATATATGTTGCTAGCATTATGTTAGCAACATATCACTACTATTAGTACTACTAGGCTGTCTTTATATTAGTATATATTATATTACAGTATATATTAGCTAGCATTACGCGCGCGCACACAGACACGTACTTGCTAGCACAATGCTAGCGCCAATAATAATACAGTAGTACTATATACTAGTATAGTAGTACTAATAGTAACAATATAGTAGTCAACATAGTAGTTGCTAGCATTATATGTTTCAATAGTAGTCAATATATGTCGTTAGCATTATGTTATCAACATATCACTACTATTAGTACTACTATGTGGCCTTTACATTAGTAAATATTATAGTATAGTACATACAGGGTGGCCGGAACATTGACGTCCAAAAATAAAATTTAGGTCCCTCGTATCGTGGGGTATCCGAACCACCCCCATGTATGTTCCGCGACTTTTCATAGTTTTCGAGTTATCAATTTTTTTCTGAATTTTTGAGAATTTTCGGCTTGATCAATTTTAAAAAAATCTAACAAAACAGTCGAAGACTGTCGAGACTTTTTTTTGCAACTAAATCCTCATGAGTAGTACTTTTATGCATAAAATAATCAGCTTCGTAACTGTGATGAAAATTATGAAAATGTTGGTCTAAAGTGAAAAATTTACGTTCGGTAAATTATGACTTAAATTTTCAACTTTAAATTAAAAATCTAAACAGCCGACTTCATGGTTCCTAAGTAGGCCTGAAGAATGCGCCAGACTCTCAGCTTTCATAATCATTTAAAAAAAAGTAGTCCTTAAGGGGTAAGGCCACTGTAAATTTTTTGAAAAATCGATTTTTTTTTATTGGCTTAAAAAATAGTTTAAACCCTCTATAATAAGAAAAAAAAGGTCCTGTGCGAAAAAAAATTTGTTGTCCTTAGGAAATGAAGGTCGCCGCCAAGCGTGTCAAAACTTGCTCCGAAACGACTGCAATTATATCGGAGATGGCGATTCCAAAACTTTCAAAGGCATCGTGGATTCGAAGCCTTATGAAAATGTTGATGTTAAAAAAAAAAGAGTGCATAGATCACGTGCAAAAAAGAATGGACACTCGATTGAGAAACTTAAAAAAAGGAACAAAAGGTCTCGGGGGAAGAGGAAAACTCACTGCCAAATTGATTGACGAACTAAGCATTTATTACGGCTTAGCAATCCGTCGAAATTCCGATTCCATCAAAAATATGAAAAATGAGATCTGGGCAACCCTTTTTCACAAAATGTCAACGGATGAAAAGCCTCAGCACGAAAAATGTTCGGAGAATTGGTGCAGTTGGAAGAAAGCGAAAGCAGAAAATGCCTTGGATGCGTATCATCACAATCAGCCAATGAGTGAGGAGGTGTATCAAGCCATCAAACCCATCTACATGGAATTGAGCCGGGACGAGTTGCTGGAGCGTTGCTTGGGGGCCTATACTCAAAACAATAACGAAAGTTTCAACGCTACCGTTTGGAGTTTGGCCCCCAAATCATCCTCAAGCGGAAAAACTGTACTAGATATTGCGACGGATGTCGCTGTTTGCATATTCAATGGCGGCCTTACCAACGTCTTGCAAATATTCAAGATGTTGGAGGTGGAAATTGGTGTACAGTTATATAATTTCTGCATCGAAGCCGACGCCAAACGCATCACGCACGCGGAGACATCTCTGAGCGACGCGGCCAAAAGTGCGCGCGCGCTCCAAAAATCAACCAGGAAAGACGAAGAAGACGAAAATTTGGCTATCGAAGGACAAATGTATGGTGCTGGGATTGCAGACTAACGGTAAAAATTTTTTTTAACTTCTTTTTTTAATTTTTTCCAATAAAAAACTATTCGCAAAACTTTAAACGCGTTTTTCTCGAATCATGGTTTTTCAAAATGGCACGCAGCATAACTCGAACAATTTTCATTTTTTTTACTTGAAATTTTAACCAGATGTGAACATTTATATTATCTTGAGAATGTCGATCGGAATTTTCAAGAACTTTATTTATTGATTTTTTATTAACAAAAAACTTGCCGTTTTTTTCGTCAAAAATCAATTTTTTTTTCAAACGCACGCCAAATCCACAAAAATTGATACTTTTTAAAATCCGATCGACATTCTCTAGCTATAGCCCTCTAGATTAATGGTTTTTTTTTTTTTGTTCTAGATTCAAAAGTGCACCAGTGGTGCTGCGTGCCGCGGAGCCCTGGAAGCAAAACATGTCCCGGGAACATAGCTGTGGAACCGCCATTTTGTTTTTTTTTACTGTAAAAAAATTTTATAATAAAGTTTAATGTATGCCCGATAACACCATTAAAAGTTTTTTTTCAAATACCTTCAATTTCGGGAGCAAAAAATTAGTGAAAAAACCTTTTTTTTGGGCCGTTACAGTGGCCTTACTCCTTAATAGGGCTACTTTGGCTAAAATCGGCCTTAAAAGACAGCGAGGTGGAAAAATCTTAAAATTAGCCGCGATAAAAAAAAAAAATTTGGTCATTTTTTCGTTCCCAAGGTTAATTAATGATAAGAATACTGGAAACTAACCACCAAATAGCTTCAGAGGTTGGGTAAGAAAAGTTTTAAGTAAGAAGCGGTGTTGTTAATAAAACACAGATGATAATGTGAAAAAAATTAATTTATTTTTAACATTTACAAAAGGTTTTCAAAGTGGCCACCTCCAGCAGCAATACAAATTCGACACCTACGTAAGAAATTGTCTGTCAATCGTCCAAAAGCTTCTCTGTTCTCTCTCCCAACACGTTCAGCTTCTGCAATCTTCTGCAGCACGACTGAGGTAACTTGTTTTGCGTTGGCTTCGGTTGCGCGCTGCCCCTCTCGCCACCGAGAGTGAGAGAGAGCAATAATTCGGTCTCTCATCCTCTTTTACCTGACCCACGAGAACGGATCGCGCAAAATTCATTAAACTTAAATTAAACTAAAAAAAAATAAACCTCCGAATGTTTAAATCTTAGCTTTCCTGCAGTCATTTTTGGTTAGTTAACAAACTAAATAACCATAGGAATGATAAAATGGGCAAATATATTTTTTTTAATCGCATGGTTCATTTTAAGAATTTTCCACCTCGCTGTCTTTGAAGGCCAATTTTAGCCAAAGTAGCCCTATTAAGTACTACTTTTTTTTTAATGATTATGAAAGGAACCATGAAGTCACCTGTTTAGATTTTAAATTCAAAGTTGAATATTTAAGTCACAATTTACCGAACGTAAATTTTTCACTTTAGACCAACATTTTCATAACTTTCATCACGTTTACGAAGCTGATTATTTTGAGCATAAAAGTACTACTCATGAAGATTCATTTGCGAAAAAAAAATCTCGACAAAGACTTGTACTTTTTTTTTAGATTTTTTTTTAATTGGTCAGGTCGAAAATTCTGAAGAATTCAGCAAAAAATTCATAACTCGAAAACTATGAAAAGTCTATAAGCGATGAAAAACTATAATAGTAGCAATATAGTAGTCGCTAGCAACATATTACTACTATTAATACTACTATACTGTCTTGATACTATATTGCTATATTATAGTAGTAGTCTTTATTTGTTTACTACACACGCACGCACGCACCCACACACTTGCCGTTACGCACACACACCCATGCGCGCGCGCGTATATATATTTATATAGACAACATTCCATCAATCTTTCGTAAAGACGAGTAAAAAAATAAACATGTTATTCCACTGCCTGATCCACGTGTATTCGCGTCCTCTGCAATCGAAGGCACACTCTACTTCGAAAAATATGAAATTCCACCATACCTATTCACCGTTTTTCGCGCGATTTGTTTCCCCCGCGTTTGTAACAAAGCAATAATATTAACAATAATAAAGAATGCGAAGTTCCTAAAACGAGCTATGGTACACGTGAATCGTAGGATGAAAAAAAAATGGCTCACCGACGACGTTCTCCCCATCGTGAACCTCGTTAGCCTGTTCAAGGACGATCCTGGTATGTTGCTGTTGTTGCATCATCCGATCGTTGTCACCGGCGACAACGCCGAGCGGGAGTCCTTGAACCTCCTGGTGTAGGATCTCGGGTCGCATCAACGAATCGACCGCTACGAGATCGTCGCCAATGACCGGATTGGCATTATTGACGAGGCCGGATGAGCCGTTGGAGGACGTGGACGAGGACGAGGAAGAAGACGATGAGGAGGAGGAGGGGGAGCAGGCGGTGGACAACAACAAAGTTTCGCTTTGCTGGATGGCCGTAGGTACAACGTGACTTTGTACATCGTTCGCAGTGATCGCCAAGGAGGATGCGGAAGAGTTGGATGACGCGCCATCAGCAGCGTGGCGATTCCCGCCGCCGTTTTCCTGCTGCACTCCCGGCGTCGTAGCCGCTCGTGCTGCCATTCGTTGCTCTTCCTCGTGCATCATTCCCCCCGCGTGCCAATACCGACTGCTTCCTCAATTCGCCGAGCTTCGAAACGCGCGGCCAGTTTTTCTTCGATACGAAAAATGTCAACCTTCGCCTCCCCCGGGGCACCGCGCGCGTCACGATAACGCGGCGCCTCCCGCGATTCTCTTTACACCGTCAAATATACAAGGCGCTAAAAAAAATATCACTTCGCTATGACTTGTGCATGTGTTTTGCATATGCGCGCACGCGCGCGCGAACGAGCGAGCGATGTCTCGTTTCGCGTACGCGCAGAGCGCCCGCGACTCGCGCTAAATGTCTCTATGACGTACACGATCGGCACCTACGCGAGAAAAAATAAATATGTTTGTCGAACGATTCTATTTCTTTGCGCCGCTTCACGGAATCCCGGCTGTGTATGTCGCGTGAATATCTCGCGCTCACCCTCTTATTTTTCGTCTTTTGCACTATTTTTCGCGATCTCTATTGTGTGGCTTGCATCTTGGCCACTTGGATACCCATCGCTTGACTCGGTTAATTTTTCGCGTTTTTTCGTTACTTTTCTCTGTTGCGCGTGTGTCTCTCCCTCTCTCCCCCCGCGCCTCTCACGCTCACTCTCTCTCTTTCTCTCTCTCTCTCTCTCTCTCTCTCTCTCTCACTCTCTCTCTCTCTCTCCACTCGAATTCGGCGCGCGTGTGCGTGGAACGAGATCCGCGTATCGGCTGGTCTCTGTCACACGCGCGTGCGTGCCGCGGCAGCAGCGACGACGACACGCCGGCGAGTATCGCAGCGAGCGCCCCCTCCCCAAGATTCCGGCCCTGGCGAATCTCTCTTCCTTCTCGCTCCTCTTTCTTTCCTCGCGTCTCACTCTCACTTTGCTCACCGGTGCGCGCGGGACGCGAACGAAAACGAATTGAAAAACAAGACAGTGAAAAAAAGCTAGTGGAAAAAGTTTATCCGGCCGATAAGGCGCGTGCACTCTCGCGCCGTTCACGCATTATTATCGACGACATATTACGAGAAACCGTCCCTGTCACATGGAGAATCGCACACACGTGCGCGCGCGCGCGAGCGAGAAGCGGAGACCGAGAGTAGAACAGGAAGGAAGAGGAGCGAGAGGGAGAGTGAGAATTTCGGAGACCGCCGGCTGGTGGGGGGCGGCAAGAGGCTCGTGATAAAAGAAATTGTTTACGTGTGTGCGACACACACGAGCAGACGGTCTGACACACGCGCAGAGGACAAAGAGAGTGCACGATAGAGGAAAAATCCGGCCCGCGGATATATGTACGCTTCCTTAGCGACTCGATTGACACGATAATAACCGACGATCGGAAAAAAGAGGATAAAAAAGACACATTTTTACGTCGCGTTAGACAAATGTAGGTCTGTAGGCCACTTCACTTACACTTTGCATCCCCGGAAGGAGGGTAAGGGGGCACCGGGTGCGCGCGAGCGACAGAGAGAAAGAGAAAGAGAGAGAGAGAGAGAGAGAGAGAGAGAGAGAGAGAGAGCGAAAGCGCGAGAACCAGGGAGGGGAGAAAGAGACGGTGAAAAACTTACGGGAGAGTGAGAGATGACCGAACGGACTCCCTTAGTCAAGCGAGAGTTCCCCGCCAGGCTACACACACACATGCATCCGACACTCTCGATGTGACAGCCCCGCCGAAGATTTTTCGGTCGCCCAGTAACGTAACCATCGCATCCAGGACCACATCCTCCCCCCCCCTGCCGGCCGTGTATCCCTTTTTTTTGTTCGCGTCACAGCTGCAAACGATACAATTCGAACGGCCCAAACTTCTCGACCTTGCAACCATTGATACACAAGCTCTATTCGGTATTCCCGTTTCTTTTACTTCGATTTTTACGTCTGTCGCGAATTCCGTTGACCGCGCGTACTCGCGGCGAGCGCTCTCTCGCTATATCTCTCTCTGGCGCGGCCGAACAAAAAATACGTTTTGCGTCAGTTTTCGAGTCTCGCCGCACTACGAACCAACGCGCCTCGCGCGAATCAACGACAAGTACAGGGTTCATGAAGAAACGGGACTCGAATATATTGCGTTTATAAGTAATGTTGATTTTTTTTGCCGTTACGTAATCGGGATTATTTCGCGACAGTCCGCCGATCTTGGATCAATCGCGGAATCGTCGAAGCACGCAACGCTCGTATATACATATGTATATAACAGACGGAAAACGAACAAAATACCGTACGCCAATCGCGGTCTCGTACAGCAGCGATAGCAAAGCAAGCCGCGTATACGAGCGACGTTTCGCAAGTTTTTAGGCGACTCGGCGATAAATTTGAATATTCAAATGATATAAAAAGAAGCAAAAATCAAATCGAAGCACACCTGTCGTAGGTGAGCCGAGCCTGAAAATTTCTACGAGAATTTCTACCAATCTCCACCGCGATAAGCATTAATTATGATTATTCCGAAGTGTTACGAGGTGACGAGTGTAAATTGGAACGAATTTCATTTGCGATTAGACAAATGTGCGTATACATTAGGCGGGGCCCCCAGCGCCCGTAGCGCGATACGGCACTGGCCAAACGAAAGGGAAAACTCACGCGGTCAGCCGTCAAGTGTGCCAATCCCCTTTCGGCTTATACAAAACGCCGATGCTACGACACACACGCGCGACCCCCGTTAAACGATATTTCGCTCACCGAATCCAAACATCATCACTTGCATTGGCGTGTTTAATAAAGTTTTTTTTTTCGCGAGTTTACGCGGAAAGAATGCTCGAAGTTCGGGAGAAATTTTGTGGTTATGGTCGAAAAGAGAGAGAGAGAGAGCGAGGGAGCGCGCGCCTTAGAGTTACGGCACTGCCTCGATCGACGAAATGTCACGCAGTATCACGTAATTCTTTCGCGCTTGCAGTTTATCAATCTCGTTCGAGTGTACTCAAGCACGCAACACCGTTTTTTCATCTCGGACTCGGCGATCCTTTTTTTTTCATTCCAAACTTAAGGCGCTATCGCGAAATTGTTTTTTATTTCTCGAGCCACGATATAAAACGTTTCGGCGGGCCTCCTCCCCACCCTCGCGGTTAATTTTCACCCCGCACATGCGAGATAACGCGAGAGGGGTGTACATCGCTCGGAAAACGCTGCCCTCGTACTCCCAGCGCCCTTGCGGCCCTCCCGCCCCTTAAGTAGGTCAGGTGTCACAACTTACGGACTAGACCGTCGGCGGAGCCCCGTTTTTTTCGCCTCCAGTTGCATAATTTCGTCGGCGCGCGTTATTACTTCACCCAAATATGTATACGCGAAACGGTACTGTGCGATAATTACGAGGAAACGAGTGTGAACCGGGGAAAAAAGTCTCTTTTGAACGAAACATAACACACACTCGACCGTTTAGACGTGCGACATATAAATATGTGGGATGCAATAGCGCGGATGCGAACATTGAACAATGTGCACTTGACTAGCGTCATACGCGATCGCGGGTCGTAAAACAAAATGGCGACCTCTCGACGCCGGAGACCCGCGAAATTTGACTCGCGAATGCCCTCGTAGCACACTCGCTCTACTACCGTACTTTATCGTTGGCACTCTTTCTGAAACATTTTGCAATGTATCTTAAGCCGTGGCTTTTCTTGCTATCCTTTTTTTTCCTTGCCGTGAAATGTGCATTTCGAATAGCGCGCTTTCTTTTCAACGTTAGACGAAAATTTTACCAGTTGCGATTAATTTTATTTTGCGGTCGTAAAACTAGCCTCACCATCGGCACTTCCGGTTTTCACGGGCAGTGCCGGAACTAATTTTTTCCGCTGCTGTTTCATTTCGTTCGTTTGCATCGTTTTTCTATCTTTATTCTCTCCACAGAAAAGACGGTGAAATTTATTTTTTATTTGTATTCTTATAATGCAATTTTTAAGAACACTTATAAGATGGCGATCGTAAAGTATATATACAGGGTCATGTTATCAGTGAATGGAAAAAACCGGGTCGGATCATGTCCTACTATATGCTGGAATTTCAGTTCACTAAAAGACCGACGGTTTTCGAGATGAAAAACATCTGCTTTTGGCTGTCGCGTGCCATTTCTACAAGTAACTTTTTTGACCCGGTTTAAAAAAAAAATACTCTCGGTTATTTGTTTTATCCAGAAAAGTCTTCTTCTTAACCTTAAATTTTAAAGATACTTTGTGAAAAAAAAGATCTTATGCAGAATTTCTATACATACCAATTCAAACATGTGACTTTGATACACTGCAGTGTTGAAAAAATGTACTACGCAAATCGTGCCAGTTACGTAAAAAAGTTGCTTAGTTATTATCGATTCATATAATTTATAGAAATGACATGCGACAAACCAAAATCGGATATTTTTTCCAAAAAATAACATTAAGCCCAATATCTGGAAAACCGTGGGACTATTACTAATCTGAAATTCCAGCATTAGTAGGACATGATCTCTATCTCTCTGTGTGTGTAATCGAGAATTGTATAGGAACGTAGCAAAAGCCCAAAGTTCACGATAAATCAAGTTCGCAAAAACAACATCGTAAGATGAATCTTTAAGGTTGAAATTTTTGAAATTTGAATTTTTGAAAAAAATTTGAAAAATTGAAATTGCAACTTTTTGAAAATGATTTTTGAAATTTTTGAAATTTCAATTTTTTGAACTTTCCATTTTTTGAAGTTTCAATTTTTTGATATTTCCATTTTTTTAAATTTCAACTATTTCACTAGAAATAGTTGAAACTTTTGAAAAACACGTTTTTTTTCGACGGTTTTTCAAAATATTACATCTGAAAAATATTCTCCGAAAATTTGGAGTCAATCCGTTAAAAATTTAGGAAGTTATCCGTAGGTTCCGCGAACTGAAGAATTTTGCACGCGATTTTCTCAAAATGTGTTTTTTACCGATCAACTTAAAACTTTATCAACGTTTTTTTTACATAGCCAGCATAAAAAGTAGTGCTTGAACGATTTTTTTTCGATGCCTAGTAATTTTTTCATCAACGCAAACGGAACATCTTTTTTTCATCGAAAATCGATAATTTCATTTTGGACTGCGGCCAATTTTTCACAAATCAATACTCCATTCAATCCTCCGTCAAAGCACTAGATCATTCATGCTAAAACTAAGTGAGCGATTTTTTTATTCCATAGAATGCAAAATACAAAAAAATACGATACAAACATTGTAAAAGATACTTCAAATTATACGCTTTAATGTAACAATAAATCAATTTGAAAACCTGCACACGATTTCCAAGCGAAAGTTCACGAATATTCCTTTTTTTTCACGATACCGAAGTTTGAATCGTCGGACGGCAACGAATTTCATTTATTTCGACAGATTTCGCCTACAGTAGTCCTTGAACCATTTTTTAAGATATTCATTTGGCGATCTACATGATAAATCTATAAAAAAAAAGATCGCCTATGATAATAAGAATATGGAGAATAAAAAGTAGAACGGAACTTTCGTTGCCTTCCAACGATGCAAACTTCATCATCTTTTTTCCGCCCACGAGCGTTTTTTCCCCCCGTAGCGTCTCAAGGGGGAACCGAATATACAGGACGGTTTTTCGTGCAAAAATCCTTAAACGGCATATAATGAAATAAAGTTACCGATATTGTGAAAAAATTGTATATTTAGGAAAAATGACATACATCAAATATCACTCGCTCACTTACTCAAATCTTTCTCACTATTTTAAAAGCAAAAAATAATTTTTCATTTGTTTTAAAGACAATTTTTAAGAACACTTCATTAGTAACAAGGCTTCTGTAAAACTATGTGTAAATATATATATATATATATATATTCTATGTACTACAGGGTACAAAAAACACCTTTTTGCACCTGATCACAACGTCTCCAAAATCCTAACAGAAGAAAAAAAAGGAGCGAATTTTCGAATCTCGTTGGTCCGAGGCTTTGAATCGCAAATGGTTGTAATCGTCGTACGATAGAAGAGAACATTACAGAATAGTAGATCGCGAAAAAAAAAAAACGAAGTTTCGCACTTTCTCAGCCCTTTCGTGTATACTCAGATCCTCAGTGCTATTTTTTCCCAAAATGCGTATTTTCCAATGTACATGAAAAAAAAAACGAATGTCGGCCTTGTAGAATTTTCTCGTACACGCTACAAAAATCTCTTTCGCGTTGTTGCGCGGGTGATGTAAATGTTACAAAAATATGTCCCGTAGATTGTCTTTGTATACGATATAAGTCTTATTTGCATAGGCTCGCATAATGTAAACGTGATTTGCATCGGCTACCGAGAGCGCACGTGGTGCAACGTTGATATACGGATAGAAAAATAAGGAAGTATGTGTAACGTGCCACGGTAGACATTAATCGAATTGGCGCGAAGGATTTAAGGAAGTTCATCTGATGATCGAATTAACAAACAGATATTGATTTAAAAAAAATCAAGTTCACTTATGAGTATCTAAAAAGTCACCTGTTCAAATTTCAAGCTCTCCGGATACCTTGTTTGTGAGCGAATAATAAATATATTTTTTTCTAAATTAACATGGTCTCTTATTGTTTTTTCGTGTTTTTCCCGTCTATAAACGTGAAATTTGCAAGCATTGACAAACAGTTTCGAAAGAAACTTTTATATTGGATAACAAAATATCTAAAGGACGTTTGGACAGCTTTCTAAAATCCACTAGATACTTGTCAACTTCAGAATAAATTAATTTGCCTCGAAAAATGCTGATGTTTTGGGGGTTAACCTCCATATTACTCCAGTCGCATATTATTATGGCAACGTCGCGACCGCGCGCTTTTTGAAATCAACTCTAATACTTTCCGAACGACGCAATGTGCACTACACTTCTACAGCAAATTATACAGAAGTGACTGGAAATGTAATGACTAAATCGGCTTAAAGAATACAATCAAATAAATTAATCGCAAATAAAATCATTGTAGTTATAAAAAAAGGATACGAAATAATAACACATGAAAAATTGATTTCGAGATTGATTGAGAAAAAATTTGATTTTCGAAAATTGATTTTGTTTGCCTTACCAGAAAAACGCTTTCGTTTTTGAATTTTCTGCCATGGTAGAAAAAGAGATCGACGATGAACCATGGACGCGAGTGAAACATTTCTAGCACATGGCAGCTGATACGCGCTCCCGCTTGGTTGCAGCGTTGCCAAGCTTATTGAACGGACTACACTAGTCGTAATAATGTTTCTTTTGACTAACTCGGTACCAGATGAACTTCCTTAAAAGAATCTTTGATCCTTGACATTGCCATCTGCCCCCCTCTCTCTCTTGCTCAGCCTTTGTAGACTCCCTTCAAGAGATTGCGGGATATGATCATTCTTTGGATTTGCGAAGTTCCCTCGTATATTTGATAGATCTTCGCGTCCCTCATGAGTTTCTCGACCGGATATTCGGTGTTGAATCCAGCACCGCCGAATATCTGTACCGCGTCGGTGGCGCATTTGTTGGCGAGATCGGCCGCGTAGCACTTGGCTATACTCGCGAGTACAGTCGCCTCGGGGAGATTGTTGTCACGGGCCCAGGCGGCCTTCATCCAAGCGAGCCTCCCGGTCTCGACGCCGATCGCCATATCGGCGAGCATGAAAGCGACCGCTTGATGCTCGCTTATCGGTCTCCCGAAAGTTTTACGCTCGAGGGAATATTTAACCGCCTCGTCCATCGCGCGCTTCGCCAAACCGACCGCACCGCACGCCACCATCGGTCGCGTACTGTCGAACGTTTGCATCGCTATTTTGAAGCCTGCACCCTCGCCGATCAGCACGTTCTCCTCCGGTACTCTCACGTCCTCGAACGTTATCATACGCGTGTCCGAAGCTCGCTGGCCCATGTTTATCTCCTGCGAATAAAAAAAAGTCACGATTTTTGGGGCTTGGGAATTTCGACGGAGGAGCTGAACATTTTTTTCACGCGTTCCTTACAACCGATATACGGGGTGTCCTAGAACTGAATGCGTTCCCGGAAATGGGCGGGTTGGGGGTGAAATTATGAGTCGATTGGTATAAGCATGTGTGGGTCTCAGATCGACCCATGAATTATTGTTAATTTTTAAAATGTGGACCAATCAGGTGCGCCTGATGAGCCGACGTACGTCGCTGATACTTTGGCGCAGTCGCGTTGTATTTTGTTGCGTCGCAGTGTTGGAAATGAAAAGCCAAATGTTACCACGAGCTGGTGTTGAAAAAAAGTCACGATAATTTTGAGCTCTACAATCCAAGCTTAAGGAGGCACGATCACTTCCACGGAGTCAAAAAAGAGTCTGAATTTATTTTACCCACTGCCACGATGATTGATGTTTACTTATGTTGATTATTCGTATTGTCGATTATAGTGTGCCAAACGTTGTGGCGAATGATGAATTTATAGCACGTGAACAAATAAAAATTGAAAAATTAGATTGTCAACGACTCGGCAGTAATGTTCGTAATAATAATATTAACATATCCACCATAAAAACAAACTAAAAAGACAACAAAAAATCAGCCGAAAACCTGGTAAAATAGGCTTGAATTACCACAGCGGAATTAACACGATAGGCAGAATATTATTATACATATTATTGGTACGTGATAAATGATAAAACTCCATAAATTGTCGTTTGCATATTTTGTGGCGGCTTCTATTCAAATTAATTTCAAAACAAAGCTGGGTTATGTTCGCCAAACGCATCAGCTGTTACTCGCGACGTTGCTAAGTCTGTGGGTGCTATTTCGTCGTTCTGACCATTTTCAACCGGAAATTGAAACTTTCTTGTAATGTAGTGCTTTAACTACGCGGTGAACATTGATTTTCTTATTTTTTACAATATCGATTATATCTAATCTATCGAATTTGGGTTTTTCAACGGGTTTAGTTGTATACGTGAGCAGAATGACCCACGATCACCGCACTTCCGGTTGACCGTCTCCATAAGACGACGTGCTTCGATAGCTCAAAGTGCTCGACTTTGCATTTTTATTGCGAAAAAACTAAACGGTCAAAATAGCTCAATATTTGGCAATAGGCGCATAAAGTATTCGTCAAAATCATATAAAAATTTCAAATCCGAAGGTTGGATTCGTAGGAATGATCGTAGCTCCTTAGGGGCGGAGATACCTTTAGGCGAGGAAAACATTTTCGTGATTTCTCCTTTTAATCGATATTTCTTTATCGGTTTGAGACGTGGAGTGTTTTATTACTTTTTTACTTATGTACTTCTTTACTTTTGTCTATTGCATGGTATTTTTATTAACTTATTGATCTTTGAAAATGACGGAGGCGTGACATGGTCTTCCAAATTGGCGTGACGTATAACTGAAAAACTAATCGACCGATTCTGATGAAATTTGGTATGAATGTTTAATAAATAAGAACGGCCGCTCGAACGAGTTTCAACTTGTAGCCCATGCGCAAGACGTTCACTGTCGCATTTGTTCTACTTGATGAATAGTTTTTCTTTCAATATTATTCATACATATTAGTAATTGAATAATAGTGGATGATCACCAACGATATAAGATGTCACAGAAGAAACGATAAATAGACTGTTGTTTATGAAAAATAGTTTGTTGTAAACCCAAACAAAGTCTGTACCGCAAAGAAGTACCAATTCTACCGAAAAAGAAGACATTGAAAAACTCCATTTCTCTGAGACTTCATATTCAGTGGAGGAATTCGGCTCCCTTGAAAATATTCCACCTCCAGTTGAATGCCCCGTGGATCAAAATGACTCAACACAACGAACATTATTTTAAGCATTTATCTGAATTTTTGGCTATTTTGTACGACAATCTTCAAATATACAGACATTACTTGTTATAAATGGAAATAACATTTTTACAATTGTCACGAAAAATGCACGCGTTCGATTAACAAAAAGTGTTGATTTCGTGTTGTATAGCAACATTTCTTCATAGTATAAGGAGAATGGTTTGAAACGGAAATGTGCATTGCAATATTTATCTCATTTTACTCTTTTAAGCTCTCCTAGGCTGGGCGTTCTTATTCAAAAACCCGCACGCGAAATGACTCGACCTCGGGGTTCGAGTCGGAGTGGGGGAAGCGCTCGAGCGAGAAAAAGGGGAAGCGTTCTTATTGGGACGTCGGACTGTATATAAATTATTAGATAGAAGTGGGGCCAGCGTGTCACCTCCATGAAGGGCCGTATAAAGAACGCGATTTTAATCATCGTAATTCTTTGTTAAAAGTTCGGTACCTTGGCTTGAAATTTTACCAGTATATTGGGATGTATTTTAACTTAATTTTACACGAATCATCACTCTCAATTCATCACGATCACTTAATTGTTGAATATTTGGGTTCGTGAGAGGAATACCTCAAGGCGTCTGTGGAAGCTTGAAGTTTTCAAAATACGAGCTTGCTTAGTGCATAGTCTTATGGCCTAGGCTGTTAACTTTAATCTGCAACAAAGATTTTGGTGAAAAATCGAAAGTTCACCGAGTTGTGAACCAACTACGGCGATTGATCATGCAGGAATGGCGGGCAGTCCGTTTAAATAACAACAACGATACTGAGATTTTCCACAATTCTTTTTAAAGCTGTAAATGTTAGCTTTCAGAATCGTTCGGATTTTACAATGATCAATTTGAACGTAAAGGGCGAATTTTCCGTTTAAGGACCCACACCTAGTTCAAATCTTCGAAAATATCGATTTTTAGTTTTCTACGAATTCTCAAAATATAACATTTCAAACACACTCAATTATATACAATATATACACTAGGGTGGCATAGATTTGAGCTCTATTTTTTCCCCTTCTTCTCACCATTCAATTATCTTCTTTAAAGAGAAAAAAATTGCCGCGAAACCTGCGAGTGGTCAAAAAGTACTTAGAGGTCGCTCAAGCCTCCGAAAAATGGAAATGTTCATTAAAGAATCGATTTTTTTTCGCTCACTTCTCACCCATGCTCAACTACGCTTCATAATTTTCGAATTAACTTCGCGAAAATTCTAGCCGGTCAATGAATATTTAGTGGTCGCTTAAGACTTTCGGAATTTCCATTTTTCGCCATTTTTTTTACTCGTCGCAATTTTTTTACACTCTCTCGAAGGACCAAAGAAGAAAAAAAAACAGAGGTCATATCTGTGCCACCCTAAGGTACATACAGGATGCCCTGTTATGAATGGATAATCCTGCAAATGTCGATTGGTCAGATCGTGTCCTACCACATGCTGGAATGTCCATTTAGTGAAAGTCCCACGGTTTTCGAGATAAAAATCATCTGCTTTTGGTTTTTCGCAGGTCATTTCTACAAATTATAAGTTCTTTTGACCCGATTTAAAAAAAACACTCTTGGTTATTTATTTGATCTAAAAAAGTATTTTTTGTCAACCATAAATGTCAAGGAAAGATTATAAAAAAAGATCTTATGCAGAATATTCTTACAAACCAATTAGAATATCTGACAGTCTGAAAAACCAAAAGCAGATGATTTCTTTTCAAAAAATAACATAAAGCCCAAAATCTGTAAAATCGTGGGACTTTTACTAAATTGAAATTGGAGCATACAGTAGGACATGATTTGACCTATCGACAGTTGCCGGATTATCCATTCATAACAGGACACCCTGTGTATATATATATATATTTTTGTACCTTGCGACCAGGGGTGAGACCTTCTGTCTCTCGATCGACGATGAATCCAGTGAAGGCTTTGCCCGCAGGTGCATTGGGATCCGGATTAGTCCTCGCAAGTACGAAATACCTGCAAGTGTACATTTCCATTAAATAATCGGCTCGTCAACTGCAAAGTTCAACAATTCGGATTATAATCGTTATCAGCATTATTGTCGTTGAAAAAGCTCAAAGATTCGTAGCTAACCAACTGGCAACTCCGCCGTTAGTGATCCACATCTTGGTCCCATTGATCACCCACTCGTTTCCCTTCTTCACGGCTTTCGTTTTGACACCGGCAACGTCCGAGCCAGCTCCGGGTTCCGTCACGCAGTACGCCTAAGAAGAGTCAAGGAAAAATAAAAGAGCCCGGAAGCGGCGAGGAAACGCGTTGGGCTCCCAACTCACCGCTACGATCGGCTCTTCCAGCATCATACCGAAATATTTCTTCTTCTGTTCCTTGTTGCCGGCTATTTTGACCGGCGTTTGCTGAAACGTCGAGATAAACGAATGAGCTTGGATTCACCCATTGCTTTTTTTCTGGCTTCTCTTCTCTATTCGCGCTACTCACGGCTAGGCCGGAAGTTTCCATGGCCGTCTTGATCGCCGTGCAACCGTAAGCGATGGCTTCGGTGACGATACAGGAGTCGAAAGTGCCCAGACCGAGTCCTCCTGAAGGACCGACAAACATCGATGGGTTATCCAATTGTTAAAGCAGCGGACGTCAAGAGCGGGAACAACAATTTGGAAAGGAAAACCAAAGAAATGAAAAAAAAAAACGTGGATTTTTTCAATACTCGGTTGCTCTTTGCAAGCTTTTATTTAACTTGCTTTATTCGTGTCTGTCCGATTCCAAATCTGCAATCCATTTTTCAAGCACTTGCCGGCATCCGATTGAGCTTAATAGCGTATACTAGAACAGTCGAGTTTGTGCGCATCTGTTTTGTTATTAGGAGCGGAATTCATTAAACATGGTGACAAGATTCCAATGGAGATAGGAGGTGGACACTGGAACTCCGTAATGACATATGTTAAAACAGTAGAGTTTGCCCTCATTTGTTTTGTTATCATGGGCACTTTACACACGATAACGAGAGTCTGATAACGGCGGTGGGAGGTAGTAAGTGAACTTTCCTCATAGAAAACAGTAGGGCTATCGAGTTTGGGCTCATTAACTCTGTTGACTTCAGCCCCATTCATAATCACACTATTATAAAGTGTTTCGCGAAACCTTTATAACCTAGACAAGGTTTTTCATTACACCGATGTCTGAATGGAATGGGCATCTGGCATAGCAAACAAATAAACAAATTCTAACACTGAAAGGTATAAAATAAAATAAACGTAAATAATCTTTTTAAAAGCAAGCTTTTATTGATAAACTATTGAACTAAAAAGTAATAGTAATATTTAGCGTATAAAGTTAAATAGTAAAGGTACAAAAGTACCCCATCGTTGGTCACTGACGAAAGGCGTAGGCAGTAGAAAAAACTTACATAAACATAGAATATTTCAAATTTTGAATATCGTCTTAAAAGCTTGAGGCGCGAAATGTGAATTTTCTTAATGTTTTCTTAAATGCTTGAAATAAAATCTCAATTGAGAAAATATTTGAATATTTAAAAGTTCTATGTTTACATAAGCCTGTGCCTTTGATCAGTGACGAAGGATGGGATTCTGTTGACTATTGACCTTCGTCAACTGACTATGGCAAGAGTACCAAATATGGTAAGAATAGTCTATTTTTCAATTGAAAACAAAATTATTCCGCTCACCGAATTCGTGAGGAATCGATCCGTTCATGAGACCCAAGCTCCAGCCCTTCTTTATGAGGGGCCAAGGATACTCTCCGCTTTTGTCGTAAGCAGCCGCGGCCGGAATTATCTCCTCCCTGGCGAATTTCTCGGCCATGTCCTTCATCTCCATCTGAGTATCGGTCAACTGAAAATTGTAGCCGCTCGAAGCTACGCCGCTGGACGAGAAATTCCGACATACGGTGTTGCGTACCGCATTATTGAGCAGCTGGAAAAAAAGACGGAGAAATTATTTTCACCGAACGTGAGGATCGTCCCGCGAGATGTGCCGAGTCATTGGGCCGATATCGTTGATGACCTCTGCCACGCTAACGCGTTCTTGATTTTCTATCGTAACGGAGATATTTAGATCGATGCCCTTCTTACCTTTGTCGCGATCATGATTACTATAACCTCACTTATTCTGTGGTGGATCTAAAGCTCGGTTACTCGAGTTCTCTTACTGGCAATTCGAAGGTACGCGGCCGGCGAATGGAGGAGATTTGAGCTCCCTGTCGTTCGTACGAAAAACAAAAAGCAAAGTGCGAAAGGTTCCGGGGTCAAAGTACGAGAAACACACACAGTTTCTCGCTCATGGACGCATGGGATTTTTTTTCCCCCACCACGAAATTCGCTCAGCAATCGTCGCGTGTCCAAGGTCCAGGGTTGTTGCCGTATCTTTCGAAAGCCCTCGACCCTCGTTGCGACATCGCAGCAGATTATCCCACCGAAACAATAACAATCCATATTCTGTCGTGAGGCAAACAAACAATTCGGCAATTTTACATTGTTGCCTATGAGATTGGGGATCGACGATAGTGAGGGGTGGGGGTAGACGGCAGTGCGCGTTGAGATTGTTCGATCTGTTGGATATTATAAGATGAAGCGCCCGCCGGTGAAAAACGCAATAACGCGGATGAAAATTAACGATGTTTCGGGACGATAACGAATTCGCGATTGACTTGTTTATCGAGGAGTTCGTTTTGCGATAGTGAATCGAATCTTCGTCGACGAAACGACGGAGTTTTCGTTGAAAAAAAATTCGATAACCCGTTAGAATTTGTTCACCTCCCTGTAGTGTCTCGAGTGAAATTTTAGGCTAGCCTCCCGAGTCTTGTTATGGCTCGGATATTTACACGTCTGTATCATTACGCTTCGACATAATTCTACGTGTCTTCATTCCCAATTTGCACCATCATGGATGTCGAGATTCATCCGCTCACGGGAAATCCGACCACCGCTTGGCAGGAATTATCCAAGGAACAAAAAGTCATTAAAATTAACGTTAAACCACCCACCACCGAAGCTCCCGCTAACAAAGCAAGTATTTATAATTTGGTCTAATAGATTTTCGATTTTTCTTTTTCAGAATTTTCTATTTTATGCACTTTCCCGATGTTATTCATTTTTTAGATCCATATTTTGAACGGATAACGCAATTAATTATTAAGTAGCGTTATTATTAAAGATTTCACTTTACTGCCCACTCATGAAATAATAGTTTTTACTATATTACTTTTTACTTGCACAACTTTTTCGCAAAGCTTTTTACAAGATAACAATATATTATTATATTATTACTAGGATTAAATTATTATGATTATTACTAGAATTATATTTATACCACTATTATATTTTTATTATTATTGTTATTACGATGAAATAATGTTGGTAGATGATCTCCGAGTCTTTTAATTTTACATTCATCATTATTATAATAAAATAGGAGAGTTGTCCAAAGACGCAGCAACAAAATTTATAATCTTGTATTCTTATGCGTTTCAGCTAAGAATAGTTTGCATGAGCGACACTCACTCTCTGACGCCTTTCATAAAATTCAACATACCCAAAGGGGATGTATTCATACACGCAGGAGACTTTACAAAGTGCGGCAGCTTGCAAGAGGTCATAGAGTTCAACAATTGGATAGGTGAGAATCGAACCTTTCGGCATTGACGATTAAAGTCCCCCAGGGCGATTGTTGGCCGGAGAAACCTATGCCAAAGCCACAGTGGACGATTCTTTGCGTTTCAGGAAATTTGCCGCACAAGCACAAAATAGCGATAGCCGGTAATCACGAGCTCAGCTTCGATCCTACCTTCACTCATCCGTTCTCGACGCAAACCAGCGGAGAGAGACACAAACACACAGGGACCAGTATACTCGACAACATTCCGACCCTGGGAATGTCGAAGGATACACTCGCCGAAGCAATTAGGACAAAGAACGTAAAAGATCATTTGACCAATTGCGTGTACCTGGAGGACTCGGAGATAGTTCTGTACGGAATCAAGATCTACGGAACGCCGTGGTAAAAATAATTGTCGCTTCGATTCTCGCCCTGTCAGGCTTGAGGGGTAACTCTAGCGATCGAAAAGAAAGCCTAGCCATGACAACTTTTTTGGGAGCATAATAAAAGGGAATGCTCTTTAGAGGAATCATTCAAAGTACCAATGTTGCAGTTTGAATAATACAAAATGAGAAATAATGAAGTACGTACTATCCTGAAAGTGACTCGAATTGTTTTTGTTCTCCAGGCAACCGGAATTTTGCAAATGGGCGTTCAACGTTCCTCGAGGAGAGGCCTGCCTCGCAAAGTGGGCTTCGATACCCACCGACACGGATATCCTCGTGACGCATACCCCACCGATCGGTCACGGTGATCTTTGTTGCAGCGGAGTGAGAGCCGGCTGCGTCGAACTATTGTCGATCGTTCAGAAACGCGTCAAGCCGAAGTATCACGTTTTTGGTCACATACACGAGGGCTACGGTATTTCCTCGGACGGCAAAATCATCTATATAAACGCCTCGACCTGCGATCTCAATTATTTACCGAGCAATCAACCCATCGTTTTCGATATCACGTTACCACCTGGTTTCAGTAAATCCTGAGGCCCCGCTGGTCTCATCGAGCAGTTTCGATACTGCGAAGTCTCGTATACCTCGAGCGGAGGAAATATATATATAGTATATATATATATATATATATATATATATATATATATATATATATATATATATTGGAATTCCACCGGAATAATGCTCTGCAACTGGCGGACGTTTTCTTTCCTCCTTCGAGTCGAAGAAATTGCATAATTGAGAAATACTCACCGTCAATGCCAAACTCACGAGTCTTTGCCACAGGAAATTGTAAAAAGTGATGTACCATTAACGAAGCAACATTTGTGATAGTCGATATTTCGTTCTAGAGATACGCACATCGTGAAGTCGGTCGGGTTGCCTGCTTTTTTATATACTTTTCTACCGTGCTTCGCTTTATGATTAGCTCGAACTTGTTTCACTGCAGATTGCTAAAATCACATCCGGATGAAGACTACGCTGCATTCAAGCACAGACGGTACTTCCAGGCAGTAGGCAGCAGCACCGTTTTAGTTACTCGCTAGAATTAGGTGACTCGATACCACACTGGTCCAAAGCTGATAACTAGTAAATTACTGAACAACCGCTGCTTCTATCTGCCCGTGAAATATCACCCCAATGCATTCTTCGTTCAGCCCATTACTCGTTGAGATTCGAAACGTATGATTTTTTTTGCAATCCTTACGAGCGCATCCAAAGACGCAAACGAGGTACCAGCGGTATCTGCGACAAATGCGGTAAATGAGAGAAAATAAAAACGCGCTTGCACAACTCTCCTCGAGACGACGCGAAAGATGTTCATGACTGTTACGCATATGGAAAACAGGGAAAAACAATAAAAGTGGGAATTTTTCCAGATTTCACTTTTTGCTAGAATTACGAGAAATGAAATCGACTAGAAAAAAAACTGGAAAGTATAAAAAAAGAAATATTTTGAACATTTATGTTATTCTTCATTATATACGAAAAAAGTTATGTCATTGCGAAAAATTCAACATTTAAAAAACTAAGAACTAATTTACTCTAAAACTACATACATTTCAATTCGATTTGTCGATAGAGAACCGCACAATTATTATTCTAGCTAAGTGTTTATATTTATTTGTTATTTATTGGCACCGCCATAACAATTTCCGTTTATAATGAATAACAGGTTCTCGATTTGCGTTTATACATGTATTTTTATTAGAAAGTCTTTGTGTTCTATCAGCGAAAATAATACCAATCATTTGTTTCGAGACTTTTTTATTTTATTTTTGGCGATGAGACGCAAAGACTTTCTTGCCAACCTAATACTTCACAGTGTTTGAATTAGTTTTCGAATTTCCGTTCTTTGAATTTTACATTTCAATATTTAACGTTTTATATATTCGATCTTAAATGACGGTTTTTTTTATTTTTCCACACTCTCCCTGGAATATTTGCGAAACGTGCGTGGAAAACTTGGAAAAGTCAGGGATTTTCCGAGTCGATAATGCGTAACAACCATGATGTACCACGTGACATTCGGAGGCGAGAGAAATAGCTCCATTTTTTCACTCAGCTCCGAAGGTCCTGACACACCGGAAAAAGAAAAGCGCTTATTGAAAGGACGAGAAAGTGAGATTCTTTTTATCCCGAAATGTCAGCCGTCTTGGAGGAAAGTTCGCAACGGGATTTTTATCAACCGAGCGGCTCAGCATGCCGTATACAATCTGAAACGATAATTTGCAATCTATTGGAATAATTCGCGTGAGCTCAAAAATATTCATCTCTTTTTGTAGTTACTCTCTACGTATCAAAACCAGACACACTAATTGGAAAATTTTCCCGCTGTCTTTCGGAAAGAAAAGAAATGAGAAATGCAAATTGCACTGACACACGCGTTTTTCGTGCTAATTATTAATCTCTAGTCGATTTAGGTCGCAACAATATACATTTTCCATACTGCAGGATAGAAAATTCTCTTGAACGTGCCGAACAGTGACAATCTCCTGCGGTCTGCCGCACCGCAACCTGATATCCATCTAACCGTAGAATTTTTCCGTATAGCCGTAGAGCATCGCCGCCGATGAGTCCACTGGAATGTTTATCGTATTGTTCGCAGACTCGCGACGCCCGCGTATTAGTTTTACCTTTTGTACCTGTTGCTGACGAAAGAACAAAATCGGCCAGTAACTTATCTGCATCCTTCTCGGAGATGGACACAATCCGAATTCACGAACAGCTCACACGAATAATTCTCACGCAGTTATTAACGCGAAACGATAAAACATGTTGAACACTTTACGATAGAACATTATTTCGATAGTTTCGATATATTTTAGTCAAGAACATTATTTCGATAATTTCGATATAATATTTCCGTCAAGAACATTATTTCGATAGTTTCGATATAATCTTTCAGTCAAGAACATTATTTCGATAATTTCGATATAATATTTCAGTCAAGAACATTACCTCGATAATTTCGATATAATACTTCACTTTTTATTCGCGGGCGATTCTTTTAATTTATTTTTGTTTTCGCAGATGAGAAAAATTGTGAAGTAAAAATAGTAAAGTTGGGACGAATTAGTTAATTTTTTAGATAAGTGATTTTTCCAATGTTCTTTTTGCTATTTTCTCGTGTATTGGGTTATAAATGATGATATTCAGTCGGGGGATGCTGAAATTTTTCATCAACACATTTTTACGAGCAAAAAATAATTAAAAAAACCATTTTGGATTTTTCAAAAACCCGAACAAACCCCATATAGGCGTTAAAGTGTTCAAAAAAGCACTGTTTTATTACGCGTTTCCGCGAACTTCAAAACCCCATAACTTTTTACAGGGGGGGGGGGATTTCAGCTTCCCCCGACTGAATATCATAATTTATAACCCATTAAAAGAGAAAATAGCAACAAAAAGGCTAATTTTTCGGAAAAGTCACTTATCTAAAGAATTACCACGACCTATATCGATTTGGGTTTGTTTTGACAAGTGAAAGAATTGAACCTCAACGGAATTTCGCCTATCTCCGATTCGCGTCTAGGAATACAAAAAGAGAGATGTAGTAAACGGTTGGACGATTTGTACTTGAACGATGTGTATTTCGTGCGGACTGGCGCGTCACCCAGTATCAATGTATCTGTCTCCGCGTAATGTTTGTACGGTAAAACACACGATCTAATAAACCAACGTGAACGTCATTCGTGTCATTCGTGTCATTCGTACTTGGACACTCCGACGATGACGGCCTCGAACGTGAGGTGAAAAAAACCACTACACTTACCGTTCCACTATCCAAGCTTTCCACTCTTCCTCTTTCATTCTTACTTCCGAAGATTAGGGGCGCGCGGCTTATTGACACTACACACGCTTGTCTCGGCATCGGGATAAGGGACAGGCTACTTCTCACCTTGAATCGATATAAAAGAAACGATAAATGAACAAAACGGCAAGAATATCATCGGCAATTATACTTGCAACGTGCATATTACTCACAGGTAATATCGTCATTAATATAACAGTTTTTTTTCGCTACGATATTCGTTCTATGCTGCGCGAAGAACAGAAAAAAATGAATATACACGCGAACGCACGCTTTGTCACGTTTTCGGTAATATCGCGGTGCTTGAGTATATATATATATATATATAATTTTTTTTTTAATATTTCCCTTCACTCACTTTTCACAGACAATGGATCAATGATAAAAACAGTTTTATAGACTAACGATGCCAGATCGTGATGTAATACAATTATGCTGTTTGGTCTCGCTATACCGACACTGGTATCGAATAGGCATGATTCTTCACTCCCCCCTCCCGTCTAGGACTTTTCGTTTCGAACGCGTTGAGATTTTACGTGTGTTTTCACCTGTATACATATTTATTTATGTATATATCAATTTATGTATGTATATGAGAATGCGTCGAAAAAAAATCAATTACCCCTCTCCACGATAGTGCTAGATTGCAAAAAAATGGTCAATTTTATATCCCGAAGTCAAGCCTGTGGCAGCGCTCGATGTGAGGAAAAAACGAGCGCTCCGACTTGAGTTAGAGAGCTCGAAAATTGCATAATTTTTTTCGTAATCGATATCTTTGTTCGTTGGGGTGAGATTTGGGTTTTTGTCGACAGCCCCATAAGTGGAGATAGCTCGAACAAAAAGAAAGCTACGCGATGCCGCTCAGCGGCGAACACTTGTTTATAGATTTCGGAATCTACGTTGTCTAGCCGCGGAAGAAAAGGAATATTATGCATAGGTCTCTCTTGGCTCGGTGGTTCGTAAGCGTAAAACAATGGCCAAGGGCAGCAGGCCAATTGGATCGTCGTTATAAACATTTCCAAGTGTAATGTACTCGGGATTTAATCAACGAGGAGATTCACCTAGGCTGGATGAACTCTATTTTCATCCCTCCTATCGTCCGTTCGCTCTTTTATCGAGATAACGAGGACGATGAGTCAGGTTGGTCTTTCCCTCCCACAACTTAACGGAATATTAGTAACAATGAAACTGCTAACGTACGAGCACACTTCTCTTTAGATAGTATCGGCCGAGCTTTCGTGTTTCTTTTTCTTTCGTGATATTCCCCCCACCCCCCTTTGTTTCATTCTGTCAGTCGTGTCGTCGTTTTTTCGCTCGCGGAGCTTCAATACGGTACGTTGGAGAAGAGATACGACACGGATTCGCCGTTGTGGGTCCTCCTAACGGCCTCGGCGAACATCATGGAAACGTCGATGCACTGCGGAACAATACTCGGTGTAAGAAAGTACAGAGTTGCTTTATTAGCACGTTTAATAAGTTCTCGCTGTTTTCCAACAGATGGCGCCGAAGTGTAAACTTCTTTTTTCAGTGTTAAACATGTCAAATTTTGTGCCAAAAAAGGATTATTTGCGGTGAATTTTACTGCACTGTTTTCAAAAAATCTGCAGCTGAGGCACGCAGAATTCTCATTGAGACTTACAGCGCCACGCTCTGTCGGAAACAACATGCAGAGATTCGTTTGCATCCTAAATAATGATTTTGACGTGTTAAATTGGAGGCGTTACTTCATGAAAACTCATGTCGGCCGTTAGCTGAATTTACATCACAGTGTAAAATTTTCAAAGAACCTATTTGTCTTGCGTTATCCAATAGTGTAGACGGTTATAAACATGCTGTTCGAATACTTACATAAACGTAAGTAGACAATTTATATGAAAATTCCGCACTCGAAACTTCAAACGTGCTTTTCTCGAAATGTCGTTTTTCAAAAAGATGTACACTCCCAAAGAGTTTTCAAGCTATCCGTCTCAAATTTGTACCCAACATTCTTCATCTTGCTATGGAACTTTCTTTAAAAATCTTCATATTTTTTTTTAACGAAAAACGAAAAAATAGGCTAAATTCGATACATTTTTTTCATAACGCCGCCATTTTGTGCTTTTCTTTTTTTTAATCTGCCATAGCAACATAGCGGCTTCCATACTGACTAATAATCTTTTTACAAATTCTGTTTCAGATAATATTTACAGACACAACCGCCTACGCCGTTTTTTTCGAAGACATTTGCAACGGTTAAAAAATGTAAAAAAATATTTAACAAGATAAATAAATTCTTTTCTGTTCTTCATGAGTGTTTTGATTTTCCATTAAAAAATCATACTGACGTATTTTAAAGATAGAAAAAAGAATCGTGAAAATGAGCCATTTTTCGAAAAGTTACACCGTGATGATGTGATGAATTTCAACGAAAAAAAACAGCGAGAACTTGTCCAACACCCCGATAGATTCGTTCTAAACGTATAGTTGAGAAGCTAGACTATCATGTTTTTTTTTGTCACGATGCAAAAACTCGCCGGTACCTGGATCTTGGGGCAATCCTTCATGTGGCCATCTTGAGGAATGGTATTGGTCACGACGACCGCCTCGAAGCAAGCGTTGTTGATTCTGCATATGGCCGGGCCACTGAATATACCGTGGGTGAGAATCGCGTAGACCTTCGTGGCACCGGCCTCGAGGAGTTTCTCGGCCGCGTGGCAAATCGTGCCGCACGTGTCGGCCATGTCGTCCACCAGGATCGCCACTCTGTCCTTCACGTCGCCGACGAGGACCATGCTCGCCACCTCGTTCGCCTTCTTCCTCTCTTTGTGGATGAGGGCGAACTCGACGTTCAAACGGTCCGCGATCGATGTTACTCTGCGCGGATGGAAAAGTGTTTTTAGGGCCGTGATCGAGCCGCAAGTTCGAAGGAATATTGACGATAAAAACATAAATGGAACGAGTTCGGTGCAACGACGCGATTTAAAGGACCGTTCCAGTGTCAAATTTCTTTAATATGGTTTTTTTTGCATTACCAAGAAAAAATGGATTTTCATAAGCATGCTGTTAAATTTTGGTCGCGAAATTCGAATTATTCCGTTCGCTACGACCTTTCTTCGAAAAAGGGATTCGATCAGCTGGGTGAGATCCGACGGTGCGATTTTTTCTCGAAACGTCGTTTTCTTCATTACCTCTTCGCTCCACCGGCGTCGGGCGAGACGATGATGCTGTTCCGCCATTCGGCGATGTTTTCCTTGATCCACTTGAGGACGGCGGGCTCGGCGAATAGATTGTCAACGGGAATATCGAAGAAGCCCTGGATCTGACTGGCGTGAAGGTCCATCGTGATGATGTGATCGGCACCGGCTACCGAGAGCATGTTGGCCACGAGCTTCGCCGATATCGGGGCACGACTCTGCAATACATCATTGAGAACAATTACGTGTACTTGTTATTGCACCGTTTATCGAGTCCCTCAAGTCCATTTGCAACTGGCTTATATTCCTGCAATTTCAAACAAACAAAAACATCGCCTGTTAATTTTGCCGCTCGCGCAAGTCTGTATCTCTCTATTCCTCTTGTTTCTTTTTTTCCTTCCTTTTGTCTTTTATCTCCGATTTATTCACCGCTGTCTTTCACACTTCGCGGACGATCCCCGAGACTGCGCGTTGTCTGAAAGTTTCTTCAATCATTAAACGGACAAGAAAAAAAATAAGAGAAGGTAGAGAGAAAGAAAAAAAGAGCGGGGACGAACAAAGAACGTGAGGTGTGCGAATATAATTTGTCGCTTGAACAAACAAAAAAACAAAATGAGAAAAAAAAATCATACGTATATGCGAGATAAGGACAAATTGGTTTGGTCAAATGAGTTTTATCCTCGCGTCTCGTTTACGTTCGCTGAGGCAACTTCAGAGGGGACAAAATATATATATACGATCGCTCAGTGTTCAGAGACAGTGACGTGAAACAAAAAAAAACGTATGTACACGTCAATATAGTCGCGACGACGATAATCCGAGAAAAAAAGGATTCGAGAAAGAAGAGAAAAAAAAAGATTCTGTTGCAAATGCACCCCAGTTAGACTCGACGGGTACTGTAAGTAAAGCAATAACGACTAACGTTATTAACGAGTAAACAAAAAATAAATATAGGAGGGAAAAATTCACTGTACCGAGCACAACGAACTTTGATGTAATTGTTCAAGTGGACCAATGATTGAGAATTCACAAGACTGTACGAAAAGTAAGTGTCTTGTCAATTCCTACACTTTGTGCTCAAACGTGCATTATGCTCGGACTTATCGTTCGAAAACAATAGAAAAAAAGAAATGAATATGTATATATACAATTGTCTATGATGAAACACAAAATGCTGTAAACGTCACAAAAAGCTCGTTTCGTTGTTAATGAGAAGAAAACAGCGGTTAGGTGGTCTCGAGTACCGATTTTGTAAAGTCATATTTCTACGATTTTCTTTCGTTCGGTGCATTGAGGCGGGGAAAGAAAAAGGATGCGTACAATTGTTGCCTCGTACAAGCGACCACCGCGTGAGCTCGAGTGGCGTACATTAATCGTCGTATTAGTTGGCACACGAATGTGTGCATATTTATATGTACACATCCACACTGCCGGCGGAAACTACGGCCACACTTTTCGCGGTTATCGACCGGATGTCGTCATAAAACACACAATTTCAAAACAATATCTTGTTTTTAACTGCATTTGGCTCAATTTTTCGTCACAATTTAATTTCTTCCCTGAACGTATTCTATTTTGTTCCGAGAAAAAAAAACCCAAGGCAAATTGGAGACAATACTCGGCGCTTTCGAGTTTCCCGAAGGAAAATTTGCACCGCCACAACGTGACACGGGCATTACGATCAGCAAACTAAAAAAAAAACGAAGTCGAAGTCACCTAATGTATTGAAAGCAGTAGACTCTAACAAGGAAGATCACTCGAGTGGCCGCTTTCGATTTCGATAAAACTAATACGTGTGATTAAGGAGGTACGATCACTGCCACGGGGTCAAAAAAGAGTCTAAATTTATTTTACCCACAGTTGCTCTGACTTATGTTTACTTGTGTTGATGATTCGTATTATCGATTATAGTGTGCCAAATTTCGTGGTAAATGATGAATTTATTGCACGTGAACAAATAAAAACTGAAAAAATTTAATTGCCAACGACTCGGTAATTATCTTTGTAATAATAACATTGACATATCCACCATAAAAACGAACTAAAAAGACAACAAAAAATCAGCCGGAAACCTATTAAAATAGGCTTGAATTACCTCAGCGAAATTAACACGATAGGCAGAATATAATTATACATATTATTGATACGTGATAAATGATTAAACTCCATAAATTGTTGTTTACATATTTTGTGGCGGCTTCTATTCAAATTAATTTCAAAACAAAGCTGGCTTATGTTCGCCAAATGCATCAGCTATTACTCGCGACGTTGCTAAGTCTGTGGATGCTATTTCGTCGTTCTGACAATTTTCAACCGGAAATTGAAACTTTCTTGTAACGCAGTGCTTTAACTACACGGTGAAGATTGATTTTCTTATTTTTTACAATATCTATTATATCTAATATATCGAATTTCAGTTTTCCAACGGGTTTAGTTGAATACGTGAGCAGAAAAACCACGATCACCGCACTTCCGGTTGACCGTCTCCGTAAGACGACGTGCTTCGATAAATTAAAGTGCTCGATTTTGCAGTTTCATTGCGAAAAAACTAAACGGTCCTAATAGCTCAAGTTTTGGCAATAGGCGCATTAAGTATTTGCCAAAATCATATAAAAATTTCAAATCCGACAGTTGGATTCGTAGTAATGATCGTACCTCCTTAAACATTGAAAACTATTGGACACGTCGCCAATCCACTAGAAAACTGTAATAACACAAAAATGCTGGCACATTTTTCTTTACATTCGCGAGGCCACTGTGACGTCGATATTTATCCAAATTGGCCTTCGATGATTTTATTCATTGTGAAATTTATTAACCTTCTTGAGGGTTATAAATAATACGAAGCCGATTGTAATAAACGATTTTTCTGTCACGGCAGTTTTTAAAAGATGAGCTAGTTTTCTTCATCGAGGGAAAAATGGTTTTAAGGGCGAAAACAACCCTCCAAGAAAAGGCGTGTCGAGGGATAATTTTGCAGTTTCAACCACAGGCAGCCCATCGATCTCAATGAAACAAAAAGCAAAGTTCTTCTGATGTAAACCGATGAAAAATACACGATAGAAGTGTAACAAAAATAACAAGTGACACGCTTTTCTTTAAGGGCTTGTTTACCCCCTCAAACCTCTTTTTCCGCCGTTAAAAAAAAACGACGTGTCTTATTGTCAATGCTTCATCACATATACGAGTTTCAACAGAATCTAAGGCGAACAGCGAAGCTTGGCTTCCCTTCTCGCAAATAATACCTCGAACTACTCGTTGGGCCTTTTATCATCGACATCTTCAACTTTTCGTCACGGCCGTAAATTCGTAAAGTGTCCACGTATTTTCCGCGTGTAGTGCACGTTTCAGGGAGTTAAGCTAAAAAATGAAATCAAGCAGGTGAGACAAAAAATAGTATTAGTACCCAAATGGGAGAAACGTATTTCTCGATACCCAAAAATACAGTAAAAATACCGACAACGATACCACATAGTCGATATCGTATTAATATTTTGCCCTCTCATTCGGATGTCTCAAATTCGTTTATTTTTTTTCTTCCTCATGCCGAGTGTATCTCCATTCATTCACGGGGGACAATCGTTTTGCGCGGCAAACGTCTATGCGTATATATCCATGGCTCTTTTTTTTTTGGCATTTCTCGTTTCTGCTTTTCCGTTTGTTTATTTTGTTGTTAGTCCTACGGGAAATAATCTGCCGAACGAATTAATCGAGTGGTAAAGGAGGAGAAAGAAAAGTCGAGGATAAAAGAAAATAAAACGAGATAAAAAGTCGATAACAATAAATACGAGTTATGTGTAGAATTAAGAACGCTTCACTCGGAAAAATCTTGCTTCTCGTTATGTATACTCACTGTCGACAGGTCGGGCACAAAGTCCTGAAAATCACGCAACCATTCAGAAAGTTTCAACAACTTTGTACGTGCGAGCTCAGAAGTATGTTCGTCTCCCCCTCGTACCGCGCTTGCAAAAATTATGCAAGAATTTCTCGAGTGGAGTAAGGGGCAAGAAAAAGAGAGAGAAGGAAAAGTAAAGACCTCCGGGGTTCGTCGGAGGAAGAGGAAATGATGAAGCGATTGGAGGTGAGAATGGAAGACTCCGTTGAAAGTCCGCAAGGGCATACGAAGGAACGTAAAAACAAAATGTGCGAGAATCGTCGTCCAGATGGAGCCAAAGATTGTTCACGATGAAGTAGCGAGGAGTTATTTCGATCAGGTCACTCTAGAACGCGAGGCTTTCGACTCGATTGCAATAATCGTTTATTCGTACGACAACTCTGACGTTAATCGCAATATTATTCATCCCGATAATATTTGCAAGACTCGAGGCAATGATACGTTTTTTTTCTTCGCGTTATCAAAACGTATTCGTCTTGCAATTGTAACATTTACGTTGCCCCCTGCGATTGCTGAGGCCCAGCTTGCGTTTTGCAACGCGCCGGGGGTTATCGCACGCCCACCGATAACCCCGAGGTTGCCTCGCGCAGATACCGGGCCCGCGAAAGGGGAAAGATTTTCAATCGTATTTCATAAATATCTAGTCTCATCTCGTGCTAATCGCGCTCTCCCTGCGTCCAGCTAACTCGTTACCGGCCTTTTGGAATAATGGTAAACAATTATTGGGCAAATCTGTTCGACCGTTTTGACAAGCGATGATTTTTTTTTCTTTCTCAATGCCCGTTTGTAACATCGGCAGTTGGCGTTTTATGGATGAGTAAATAATTATCGGGCAGGATTTAACGCGAGGCTAATAATTGCTCTTTCGACGGGATAATTTGGAATTTGATTACGAGGCCAAACAAATGATGATTTATGGAACAATCCATTCGACGGATTTTTCTCCTGTGCTAACGGCGTAGCTCGCGAATTAAGAAAGTTTTTAATATTGAGAACTTTTCCACCGCGGTATTGTAATATTTTACTCTGAAGGGTAATTATTTGGGCTTAATTGGGTTCACCCGCGTTCAGGCCTTATATACCGTTGAAGAAAAAAACTGATCGGTCGTTTTTTATTTTCTTAAATGATGTATAAATATCCCGAGAATTATATGGTTCGAAGAAAAATCGTTTCAAAACTTTAACCGCGGTTTTCTCGAAAGCATGTTTCGAAAAACGGACGGACTCGTAGCTCCTACAATTTTCAACCGATTGACTTCAAATTCCAGCTGTAGCTTTTGAAACAGATTTTCTAGCGAAGTACACACGATTTTTCAGATACATTAACAATTACGGTTTTTATGGCCACGTTAACCCTTCCTTGACACACTGGGTCATGTGAACCCGGACGAATTTGTAATAAAATGCTGACTTTCCCAAAACTGAAAGTTTGCAATAATTCTGACAACTAAATTTCATACTTTCCGAATTTTAATTATGCAGACATATTGAGCAATGTTTGAAGTGTATCCCGAATTTGTTTCAGTAAAAACTGAACCGCGTTGAGGGCAGGTGGATAAAATACGATCCGGGTCAAATTGACCCAGTGTGTCAAAGGCGTGGCCGAATATAAGTGTGTGGAGGAAGGGTCACGACCGATTGTGATCCAAAAATGCGACTTTTTTCCGAATGGTGCCGATTCGGCGAAAGAAATCAATGATTGGCAATAATCGTGTTCTTCGCCGGTCAAATTCATGTAGATTGGAAAAAGAATTAATATATTTTCTCGTCTGGGTGCTCACGTGCGTCTGCGAGTCCGCCCGTGAAGGGCCTCAAACGCAAAAGCGTTCTCTTTCCCCCGGCCACCATTTTATAAGTTTGCAATTTTATAAGTTTAGAAATTGTTTTTATAAGTTTGGGTATTTGATAGATACGTCAAATATCTCCTCGAAACCTCATTTTGCTTGTCTTCCGAGGGTCCAAAGGTATACAAGGCCTTGAGTTACGACCCGGGCCAAATTTCGCCAAATCAGTGCAATCCCCCGTGGAGAAACGTGTTTGAGTTGGTCCACCGTTACTCTCCGACCAACGAGCCGTGAATTTTGTCCGAATAATTGCGGGCTCCCGTGGCAAAGCGTGTTACTTAAGCCAGAAGAAAAAAAACACTCCAGCGATTCTCGCAGCCCGATCGTTGCGCTCTCAATGCTCCGGTGTTGGGTGAGCCTTCATGCAGTTTCGTTCTCATTTCTCCCCAAGTACTCCGCCGAAGAGACATTTTTTCACGAGGTTCGAGCGTTTCAGTCGGAAGAGTATTAACTGCCGATAAATTCACGATTACGCAAGGAACTCTCGCGACCGCGTTGAATTTCAAGTTTTTTTCTCGCGAACAATCCAGTCGAGTTTACTAGAAATTCGAGACGGAACTTTCATCGGACTCATCTGTGTAAAAAAAAAAACACAAAACTAAATCGGTATTCATTATCATTAATCGATGCGACGCTCGACCCTCCGCAAAGAAAAAGAACTTGCCCCTCCGTTATACCTAAGGGAACAAAACATTTTGCCATATTGTTCAGTACTAAAAAAAAACAAATAAAAGAAGAGACGGCACGCGAAATTAGTCAAGTATACAAATATGCGTGTGTGTGTGTGCGTGTTGCGTGCGAGTACCGTCTTATCGAGGGAGTGTGTACACAACCACAAATTTCCCCAATGATGATACAATGATCCTCGAAGTGAAACATTCGAGGAAGCTGCAATGATTTATAAGATGTAATTTAAATGCAACACCAAGCGCTATGCTTTGGAACGCGTCGATGATCCGCTCCGGTGTTCTCGTGTATTGCGAAAACCCGCCTCTTTTTTTTCCTTCGTTTTCTCCCACGAATCAACGACGGTGCCTCTGACGTCATTTTTTTTTCATCCCCATACAGATGCAAAAGGCACAATAATAATGAAAAATAAATAAAATAAAAAAGGGTGAGTATAACGGCAGAGATTTGTATAGAACCGTCGCAAAATTACCCGAAATTTCCACTCGTTCGACTTGACGACAACGCGACTCTTAGCCGAGTCGGTTTTCTCCGCGCCGTCACCGCCCTGCGAATAAAATGTCGTAACAAACAAAACATAACGAAATAAAAAGAGAACCACCTTCGAGCATCGCTGTCGGCGCTCTTATTTTGCTAGGATAATTCGAGACGTCTATTCGTTCCGTTTCTTTTTTTTTTTTTTGACTCTTTGCCTTTCCACGCTGATTCGTCTCCTGCGCGCGCTCCTACAACTCAACGTGTTCACATTTACGTGAAAAAATTGTGCGATAAAAATGTGTAACGTAGCCGCGATTCACGCGTTACGTTTGTTCGGGAATGCCGATTTTCCAGGGTCAGAGACTGAGCTATCGCGTGGAAAATATGAGAAGCATATTTCTGAAAAACAAAGAAAATGATAATGGACTCGCACTCTCCGAATGCTGCGGTGAGACTCGAACATAAAAAATTGGCGAACACGACGTCGGACGTGTTCTTTTGTATTTTCTTTCTTTCTTTAAAGTAAGTAAAGGAAAAAAAAGTTCAATGTACCGAGTCCCGTACCTTGTCCTTCTTGTCCTGCCTCGCGTACGGGAAACAAGGTATGACCGCCGTCACCCGCGAGGCCGACGCTATCTTACACGCGTTGATCATTATCAGCAGTTCCATCAAATTGTCGTTCACCTCGCCGCTACCGCTCTGCACTATGTAGACGTCCTCGCCTCGCACCGACTCCCCGATCTCCACGCTGCGGAGGGCAATTATCATTGTTAATCGCGTGGGCTTACTTCGGTCACTGGGTCTCGAACACAGTTTCAAAAAGAAACTCAAACTTCGTTTCCTTTTATTTCACCCTACGTTGGGGTCGAAATGAAAAAACATTTGAAACGGAGACTTTAACAGTCTGTCGCTGGACCAGAAAAAGGTTTCGCCAATTTTTTATGCGAAAATATTAAATATGGAACGTTGAAATGTGGTACGCTTGCTAAGCGCTCTTTATTGAACATGCTAATATTTTAAGGCCTTTCGCCACTCCGAACGTCGAAAATTTGGTGATTTTTCGTGATTTCTTTTGGGTGGAATGACAAGAGTATAATAATATTCCTGGATGTTATTAGTCATATCTTCGAGTGAACTAAAAGCAATTTATATTGAAAAGTTATACAAAATGGTGACGCTAGAGCCATTCTCGCGATGCATGTTGAACGGCGAGACACTCTGCGGCACGCAGCATGACGCAGATTTGAATTTGGAAAAGAATCAAGAAAATTTCTATTCATTTACATGAGTATAGCTAGAGAAATACGTAGGGGATTTTGAAAATATGAATTTTTGTGTAATTGGCAAGCATTTGAAGTAAAAACTCAATTTTCGACGGAAAAAAGGACAATCATTTGTTAATAACTAATGTTATAATGGACTCATGGAAAATCCCGAACGTATTTCTGTTTGCAATGATATTTTGAAGATGCGCTTGACATTTGGAATGAAAAGAATGAAAATTGTTGGAGTTACGCTGCGTGCCGTTTTGAAAAATTGCGTTCTTGTTGTTGTAAAACTTGTTTCACAGCTATCAAACTATCAAACGAGTACCATGTTTTGGCAAACTTCAGAAAATATTATCACGTTCAATAAAGACCGCTCAGTGAACATACTAAATTACAACATTCTATATTCAATATTTTCCGCATAGACAATTGGTGAAGAATCGAAGATTTTTTGGCCAAACAAAGTGGAAATCTCCCTAAAATTGTATCGCAATTAGTGCAGCGAATGTATCGAAGAGAAATATAAATTGCAGTCAAATTCACGACTTTCTATGACAAACTGCGTTGGATCGCTTTCATCGTATCTTCTTTCTCGTCAGCGACGTAGTTTATCCCATTTAAACTTTGAAACTTTTATTAAACGTATCTGCGTTGAAAAAAAAACATCGGTGTCTCTTTCAATATTCGTCAGCGGAACACTCTCTCATGGTGTTGAAGTTTGCAACCTTGGAACGCAACGAAAGTTTTTTTTTGTAATTTATTTTCCATATTCATATCATCGTGGTAGATTTTTTTTTTTTATAGATTTATATTGTAGATCGCTAAACAAATATTTTGTAAAATGGTTGAAGGACTTTCGTAGGTAAAATTAACTGAAAGATAGAAAAGAAATTCATAAATATTAACTCTCGTTGCGTTCCAATGAACACATTTGAGCCTGTTCTCAAGCAGCCTCAGACTTCCAAAAAAAACTAGTAATTTTTATCGATCGGAAATGATCTTCAAGTTTGCATCGTTGAAATGCAACGATTTTGTTTCTCTTCCAATAGAAAATTTCCTGTTGACCAGTCAAATTCGCAGTAACTTTTCTTCTTTAATCATCGTTAAAAAACTGCAATCTCAATCGAAAAATATTCTGGATAACAATAAAAATAGAAAAAGATGAAATAAAAAAATTGTTCCGTTGCATTCCAACTACGCAAACTTCCGACCCATCGCTCTAAAAATGACCAACGCTGAACCACGCGAAATCTGGACCAAAATTTACCACAAGATTCGATGCGTTTGAAGTTTGCATGGTTGGATGCAACGAAAATTCATTAACTGATCACTTTCATTATTATCCAGTATTATATGACATATTTAGCTTGTAGATTGCCAAATAAAAATCCCAAAATATATGTGTCTAATTTTCGTAGGTCTAATCTGCCAAAGGAAATTTGGGAAATGGCAACAAATTAGTTTTCGTTGCACTCCAACCGTGCAAACTTGGACGTCCTAAGATACAAGCCTTGATGAGCTTTGCAAAAATGAAACCTTGATGATAATCGATCGACGCGTTTGGCAATATCGAGTGGCCACTATATTAAGCATTGTTCAAGTAATCAATTTTCTAATTGATTACTTGAAATACACAAGTGCACGCTCGAAAATGGAAATTCCCATTGTTTTCCCGGTGGGCCAAGTGCGCAGCCCTTTCTCCAACGAAGAAAGGCCCTAGGCCCGTTATCGGCAAGAGCGAGCCGTTCCGAAGATCGAGTTTATCAAAGTATCGGCACGTGCGTGGAGTCAAGGTCGCAGAGATACGAGAGGCCCAAGTGGGAGAGACGTGTGACGGATAGCTTGGTGTATGCGTGCCACACTCACACAGAGTCAAGAAAATAGAAGCCGCCGGTTAGCCCGAGGCCAATTAACTTTCCCCGATCAAATGGTCCGTATTCAAAATTCAAGAGTGTGCCAATTAAACGACGGAATCGACATCCGCCCGTGATATAACACGACCCATATCAACCACCACGTTTTTCGTGCTCCGAAAAAAAAAAAAAGCGCGCAAAACGAGTTTTTTCGGGGGCGTGAAAATAGCGCGAAAAATCAAGCAGCAAAAATCCGGAAAAAGGCGATGAGAGGCGAAGAATGAATGAAACGTGGAAATTCGGCGTGAAAAAAAAAAGAGGCCATGCGACGTCGAGTTCTAACGGTGGAATGAAAAATCACCCGGAAGCATTTGTTTTGACGCGGGAACTCTCTCGCGCCGTTTTCACGCATTCAGCCATAGCGCGTCTTTCCCCTACAAAGGGGCGATTTTTTCCGCATCGAGACGTCACTCGAAGCGAAGGGTCGCGCGCGTGTTTTTCCAAAATTTTCGACTCAAAAGCGATGGAGGGCTGACAAAATCTGGAGCGAGCAAGAGAGTCGTGTCGCATTGACAGGGTTGCCGTAGGCCATTTTTTACCATCGTTTTCCAATTTTTCGCCGAGGCGAGCAAAAAAATATCCGCGGAATCCAAACGAACCGAAACTATTGTCAAACTCGAACGGTTTTTTAATCCTCTCTCTTGCGCGATCGATTCGATAATCGCGATGAAAAAAAGGAGCACGTGGTCGTAGGGCATCGAAGCGTGTACCGCCGATATACATGTATACGTACGAAACGTGGTTTATGCGAAAAAGGGGGAGGTAGAGCGAGCGAGCGATGGGGGTTGAAATACGCGAAGAGCGTGGCGCGCGTGATTGTAAATGTATATACACACGAGGGCATTACCATGTCTCAAGGTTGCTGAATTTCTTCGTGACAACTTTGCCGATGTCGATGCCGAGCCTGTCGACGATACGCTGGGCCAAATCCGGATGGGACGAGCCGCTGAAGACCTTTATGTTCGGCATTCTGCTTTGCAATAAACCACCGCGGGATGATTTCTCCAAGTTTGCGCGTAACAAACTCTTAGCACGCACTGGCTGGGACACGGGCATCACTGAGGCAAGAGAAAAAAAAACGATAAGCACCAACGGGAGGGAGGGGGGAGGAGAAAAAAACGTTGCGCCCAATAGGAGAACGTTTCTCTATGGCCGGATGTGACGTATGGCCGCAAGCTCCGCCCACTTCGCGCACACGCGCAGGCGTGTCTACGTGTGTGCGAGAAATACGGGCGCTCTCTCTTATCGACGATACCTCTTCATTTCACTCTACACAGCGAAGGGAGGCCGATATTTTCTGGTTTCATCTCATAATCTCTCGTTATATTCGCCCAAGGGGCCAAGTTCTTTACTCGACATTGCTCGTGATCGTTGCGAAAGGAACTGCGTGTCAGTCGTACGCGATAGAGTAAAACGTGTTCGCAACTAACAAAATACTCGCATGTTTCAACACGCGTTATTCTCTATTAGCGATCAATGGTACTTTTGCCTCCGCTTGATCATTTTGTGCCTAATAAGCTCAATATACGCGTAGTTATAGCTCTACATATGTATTTAATTAATTTTCCGTTTTCAGCGATTAGCCGCACGCACGTGTTGCGCGGCTATAATGAAAAGGTGTATGCTCGTACGCGGTTATCAATTATCCGGTGTGTCGCGCGCTGTTAACCGGAAACTTGTGTTTCCGCGAGACTTATTGGCATGCGTATGACACACACGCAACACACGTGAAGTAGGAGCCGGTGCGCTCGAGAGCGTACTGCAATAGAGGTTAGGAATCGCGCTTTTCGATGTATCGCAATCTTTCTCCGTTCAAGAGGTCTATCGTAAGATGAAAATGAGAACTTATTATTCTACCGTCGTCAGTATCCCGGAATGCACGGGATTATATTTGGAAAAGAAAAAAAACCGCGAGGAAGAAAGCTACTGGACCGCATATCAATGATCGACAAATAACGAGATCGATGACTTGGCCCGGAAAAATGATTTTTTATCGTCGTCAAACGTCAAACAGGCCTGTGTCACTACAGTCGTATACGATCGTTTCAAAAGCAACTTCGGATCGACGATAAGATCGAGACGATCGGCGAAAATAACGTTGATCAGAGTGTATGTAAACACATAGTCTCGAAAGGTATTAGGAACTTGATGGCCGAGACCATTCTCCTAGCTCCGTCTAAATTCAGACTAACATAAAAATCACTTATAAAGTTTATAGTACCTATTCCGCGCGTGAGAGCCCCAGGTGAAATTATCTAGCACGGGACGCGTGTGCTCACCAGCCGTATAAATATCGCCTACGAATCGAGACCCGTGGCTTCGCAACGGGTGGCTCGTACGACGGAGCTGGAGCTGGCGAAATCGCGACACCTGACGGTGCGATGACGAACGAGAAAAATTCGCCTTACAGAATTCGCACGGGAATATTGGCAAAACAAAAGACTGGGGAGTACTGATTCGTACTGGTAACTTTAGTTTATCTAGGAAAATAGTTATAACCGAATAATTGAATTCTTGTATTCAATTATTTTCAAATAAGTGTAATCAAATAATTGAATTCTTGAATTCCATTATTTTCAAATAAGTATAATCAAATCATTGACTTCTTGAATTCAATTATTTTCAAATAAGTATAATCAAACCATTGAATTATTTAATTCAATTATTTTCAAATAATTGTAATTGGATAATTGAATTCTTGAATTTAATTATTTTGAAATAATTGAATTGAAGAATTCAATTATTTTGAAATAATTGAGGTGGAGGAGGTATATGTTTTTTTTTCCCTCAAATATTGTTGCAAATGTTGATCGCAATAACGATACTTCCCTATTGAATTTTTCGGTTTATAGTTGCGTCACGCTTAAAGCGACGTAGAAGATGTACCACGTGACACATGAGTGCGAGTTAGCTGAAACATTCTAAGATGTTTCTCAGAGATTAATGATATTTAGGGCAAAAGAAAATCGTCAAGTTCTGCGTCAAGGAATTCTTCAGAGCCTAATGGGTTGTTTTTTTGCTCCTAAAAAACGAAACGACCTATGAGAAAACTGGGTTCAAAAAAATTGTCAGGTTATGTTGACCTCGTACATGCTGTTAGGAAGGAGCGTTTCAACGGTGGATGTTAACTTTCGTTAGCCGTTTCAAAGTTCAAGATTTAAAAAAACTAAGATTCTTTAACACTTCTCGTTAAACGCTAATTTCGAACTTTTGATCGTGACAAGTGTGACTGCGCTTTCGGTAATTGGACCATTCGTTCGAATTTACCGCCAGTAAATCAGACGGGACGTGACTCTAGACACTATTTTCAAAGTAACTTTACAGTGTACAAAGAGAAAGAGAGAGTGCGACGGCCGAAAGGAGCAAAAAAAAGTTCGCAAGACGGCGGATGACAGTCAACTTTTTCGCCATCAAAAGTGGCGCCGGTGGTGATCGAATGATCAAATTTTTGCGTTGCCCGTTGCGAGCGCACTCCGTATTTCCCCCCCTCTCTCTCGCCCGACACACGTCGTCGTGTGTTTCGTATCAGCGTCGCCAAAAATTCGCGTTCGCGACCAACTTCGAGACAACGGATTTTCGTTCTAACCTCGCGTGTCAGTTGGCCATCGTTTTTTTTTGTTCTCTCCCTCTTGCCTCTTTGTTCGCGAAAACATACTTTTCTTTTTGTTTCGTTTTTTTTTTATCTAACCGAAGAAAAACTGAGCAGCAAGAGATAGAAAAGTGAGGAAAAAAAGGAAAAGCGTTCCTGGCGAGGAGCTGGGACGCGCGCGCGCGCGCCGGTCAACACGCCGTCGAACAAAAACCCCGAGAGTATTTTGACCGCGCGCGAGAGGAGGAGAGAGGCGAAGCGGCGCGGCGCGCGACGAGGAATATTTTCACACAACGGTCATAAGAATTTCACAATTTTGCGATGACATTGTTCTGCTGACCGTTTGAGAAAAGGGGGTTGTCGGTGAGAAAAACGACTACCATGGCGAATATCGCGGCACAGCGTATTAAACGCGAGTTCAAGGAGGTTCTCAAGAGCGAGGAGGTGAGTACGATATTTCCCTTCTCTATTCTTTCCGCATTTCTTTCTATCGTTCCACGACTTTTCCATTTCACTTTTCCATTCCACTTTTCAATTCGCAGTTTCAATTCGCGTTACGCAATTTCGGAAAACGACATATTCGCACGGTACTTTTGTCTTTTCTACGCATTTTTTTTTCTCGGAAAATGTGGAAAGAGCATATCGCGAAAATTTGACAATCACAAAAGTATATTTCGAATTGGTCGCGGTTAGACACTGTTGACAAATCGACTTACCGCTCTCCGCTGACGTTTCCTCGTCGACGGAGCGCCCGCTGGTCTCCGGTAATCGGCACTCGTCGCAGTCCATCGCGCCTCTGAGACCAAAAATTCACAAACGTTATTCTCCTTTCTCCGTGCGCCTGTCGCTCCGATTTCGTAAGCAACGGAGTTTCGTTCCCACGGATAAGGGGAATTATCAGTTCCGTGCCGTTTCACCATTTCGCTACGTTAGCCTCGGGTGTCGTAGGTCAAGCAGATTAGGCTTACGGGGTACTATAGTTCGGACGCCGCGAGGGACAAGTTCCGCTCAACTTCTAATAGAGACATAGTTTGGCAGTTTGTGCGTTCACTCGCGTATTCCGATCTGCACGATGGACGAGCGACAGAAGAATTTTGGCGACAAAAGAGGATCGTCGCGAGGGAACGCTCATGGAATACTAGACTAGACGAGATGCCTTCGCTCGACTGTTCACAGAGTCGAAATTTGACTCTTTCGTTTGTTCTCAGGTGGCCAAATGCGCCATCAGAGTGGAGTTGGTAAACGACAGCTTTACCGAGCTGAGGGGCGAGATCGCGGGTCCCCCGGACACACCGTACGAGGGAGGAAACTTTGTTCTCGAGATCAAAGTGCCGGAAACTTATCCCTTCAATCCCCCAAAAGTGAGTATGTCTTTTGAATCTATAGGGGGTCCATGCTCCTCCGTGCAGTTGAACACGTCAACATCGTTGTCCAAAACTTTTTATCGATTTCTCCGCTGGCTGGAAAACGCGTAATTTCGACTCTCTAATTTGAGCCTCTTTCTCAACCTTGGCCAGGTACGCTTCATGACGAAAATATGGCATCCAAACATATCGTCCGTGACCGGGGCTATTTGTCTGGACATTCTCAAAGACCAATGGTACGTGTGCATCGAGACGGTCGTGTGTGCAAAAATAACGTCGAACGCGCAAGCCGTTGTATTAACTCACGCAAAATGAAATATTGAAGGGCTGCCGCGATGACACTACGCACTGTACTGTTATCCTTGCAAGCGCTATTGTCCGCTGCCGAGCCGGACGATCCTCAGGACGCCGTAGTCGCCAAACAATACAAGGTATATCCGGACATGTTTCGACAAACGGCTAGACACTGGACGTGCGTGTACGCCGGAGGTGAGTACACCGATTGTACGACTGTGTTCAGCCAAATAGAAACTTGTGATAATCATGCACCCCCGAAATCGCTTCAACTTAAAAAATCCATCTCTCAGAAAGGAAATTTTTTCATAACCAATCGCGATTATTGTGACGAAAATAATATCAAATTTTCTCGAAAAAACCATTCATGCCCGTAAAATTCAAGATTGAAGAGACAACATCGCATCTTCGTGTAAATCAAATGGGAATAAAAATGATTGCGCGCTCGGGCTTGCACTTTATACTATTGCTTAAATGTGTAAGTCGAAATTTCTTTTTCTCGCCACACCTTGATACATATTTATGTATGCGTATTTATTTCACAGGGCCAGCGAAGATGCCCGATCTAAACGATAAAATAAGACGATTAACGGATATGGGAATAGAAGAGCATAACGCGAGAGTCGCGCTATCCTCGTACAATTGGGACTTGGAACGCGCCACTGAACAACTGTTCAGTTAGTGATTATTCTTCTTCGAGTTACCTCACATACGCCGCACGCTCTCCCCCCTCCCCATCCCTCCGACCATCGTCCATCGTCATTGCAATGTTTCAACCAGTAAAATTATAATACGATAATGCGGAGAACATCGAGGAAGCAAAGTTTTTAAAGCTCAGAGTATTGAACATGACAGAGGGAAAAAATCTATTATAGCTTTGTCACGAGGTAGTTTTGGCAACTTTCGCGATTACAGGCAAAATCCGGGTACAATAATGTTTTCACGTTTGTGCTCAACTCCCACGCCCGCTATTCTTCGTCTTCTTCCCGCCGCCCGCCCCCCCCCCCCCCCGCCCTTCAATGAACTTACAAATTTGCACGTGTCCCTGCAGTTACTTATTAAGCGGAGAGAAAAAGAAAGACAAAAAGAACAACAAAGAATCGAGATCATTTGAGTAGCGAGAAACGAGAGCGCGTTGAGACGTCGATTTACAAAATTCGACGTTCCAAGTATGTCGCGATTGTGCAAGACGTATTGAGAAAAGAAAGAAAAAAAGTAAAAAAAACGGAAGCAGTCCTTATTCCCAAAAAAAGCCTATGTATCGGCTCTACCAGTCCACACTGTACATTACGAAGAGAAAAAAAAACGGAAAGAAAAAGAGAAAAGATTATAGTCAAGAAATTTTTTTAGCATTAGTTTACATCTGTAAAAAGAAGAAAAAGAAAATCGTACACCTTAAAGTTATATTGTTAATATTTAAATTTTGTACATTTTTTGCGGTGTTGGGTTTTTTGAAGTGGTCCGTGAATGATATAGAAATGCCGCGTTTAGAACGAGCTTTTCTATTCTTCATCGTTGTTGATTAATAATTGCCATGTATCGAAGCAAAAAGCCAGAAGTCTCGATATACACGTATTTGAGGAAAATCGAATGTTACCCAATGCTCTTTAGACTCGGATACGCCCGACAAAAGTTAAACTCGGCAAGAGTTTCACTGCATTGTTGTCGAGGAAAAAGTCATATTAGGATCTAGACGATTGGACAGTTTTTTTTATGGTCGCGAATCTAGCTGAGATTTTATTGTTAACGAGCGCAGTTAATGTCAGCGAGAGGTGACGATTGTCACTAAATTTACGATTTTTCATGCGCAGTCCCCGCATAATTGCTTATCGTTCAGACAATACTTTTGCTAAAACGCTTTCCAGCAGGACTTATTGGAACTTCGAAGCTGCATTCTTGTTGGACGTATTTACATCTAGAAAAAGGATCGGTACTCTGAAATTCTTCGTCGCTTAGCTCGAGCCTCGTATGAACACCCATTTTCGAAATAATTTTTTTTTAAATTAAATTTAGCGGAACGGTTGAATCTACAGTTAGTATTTTACACTTATGCATGTTGGAAGTAAGATTTTCATTTTTTTTAAAGCATTTCATTCGAAATTGCACATATTCGATGGTGCGCAGGTCACGTCGCGAAGTTTTTTATCTTCGGGCGTTGTGATTGCGGTCGTCCTTGTCATCTGAAGCAAATGATTTTTGTCAAACTCTATTCTTTACGAATGTGGTTACCGCTCGGCCCTGCATCTTTTCGACTGCTTGATAATTCATAGTTTTCCGAGCCGTAAGTGAAACTTTTATTGTAAAAATGTGCGTACTCTTTTTCAAACGGCGCCATTTCGTATTTTTCAAAGTAGATGGCCGATAACCACATGCGTAAATAGAATTTGAAAAAAACGTTTGTTGCAGATAACAAAGACGGCCGCGATCACAAGGCCCGACGATGAACACTTTTTGGCATGACCTGCGTAACGTCAGATATGTACAATTTCGAATGACATACTTTGAAAAAATGTAAGATGTTACTTCAAACATGTGCGAATATAACTAGAATGTTAACACTGTAGATTTAACGGTTTCGCTTAAATGTAATTCTCAAAAAGTCACATTGAAAATGGATGTTCACCCTGGACTACGCCCTTTAAGCTCGCATGCGATTTTTGGACACCCGGAGAACCGCCGCGGCTCACCATTTCCGGTGGCGAGACTTTGCTCCTGCGGATCCATAACGAGACTCCTGGCTCTAAAATTCACCGTGATTGCAGCTTAACTATACACAAGATACACACACACACACACACACATACACAAAGATGTAAAATGCACGGAGCGAAAGAGTGGTTTACATTCCAGGGGAAGGAATGAAAGAAAAATAAAGAAACGGCGTAGGAAAAAAGTTTTGCATTTAGGGAGACTTGCCAGTGTGTTTCCGCACGTCGCATTAAACTTTGTCTATAAATAAATCCACCAAGTGACCAACACACAAAATTCACAAATATTCTGATCAGTCAGTGGCAAAAATACGCCCGGTATGATAAATTTCGGCATCGGCGATTGAACGATAGTCCTCGTTTCTCGAATTTGTATCGTTTTTTTGTTTCTTTTGTAACGGAGACTATATCCAGAGATGCGTCGTTCCGATCGCCGCACGTGTGTGTGTGTGTGTGTGTGCTTGGCACAATTCCTTAAGCTCGACAATGTCAACAATGCAAATGACGCAGAATGAGAAGTATCGCTAGTTATTTTCAAAATGTAGCAAACAATTTTTAGAAAACTCTTCTCGCTGCGAGCGAGCAACACTCGTTGACATTTGTCTCCGTTAATAAATGTCAACTGAACGTATAAAATGTGAAATTGCCGAATTTGTGGATAAACTGATGACTGCAATTGCCGGAGGCGATTAAAAACGCTATCTTCATTTATTCGTTAAAAATCCTCAATGACGCTTTCCATTTTACACAATTGGCTCTACCTGTAAAAAAATCTCGCGATTGGCGCGACCACCGCAAGGCGAATCAGAGTTACATCTTCCCACCGCATTATTTACATGATTGTGCGTCCAATGTTATTTACATAAAGCTCGTTGCTAAAAGAAAAACCCGAAAAAATTGTTCGAACAGGTTTTTTTTTGACGTAACTACGTTTTCGACATGATTGTACGGCACGATTAAGATTCACCACGATTTAATCGCGCTGCAACGAAGTTATAGCGTTACGACGGAATTAACGAAGCCTCGCACCCTCCCGTTGAAAAATGATATTAAAAACACACACGTAGAACACACACATGTGCGTGTGAGAGGTTCCATCGATGTAAATCACTATATTTCAAATGAAAAGAAAAGAAAAACTATTAATAAACAATTCTTTGTAAACGAACGTGTATATTTTCAAGAGCGAAAGAAAGTCGTGGGGCCGTCTACATATTACGTCGTCAATTTTTTCGCTGATTTTTAACCCCCCCCCCTTTAACCTTATCCTATCGTCATAATCCAACTATCGTTAGCATCATCCAACGACCAGCCCCCCCCCCCCCCCATTTTAAAATGACGTAATTTATGGATGGCCCCTTACGATTCATTCGAGCATTCCATGGTTTTGCTTATAATTATTTTTCTTTTGTGTAAAGTTTCGTCCTCCCGTATCACAAAATTCTCTTAAGGTGAAATACCGTATTTCGTATAAAAAGAAAAACAATCTCCCCCACTCTGATATATATATATATATAATTAATTCTACGATTAATCGAAATCGCGTTCTACGTAGTTCCTCTGGAGCCTGTACATTTGTCATGAGCGAAGAGAAAAAATGGCATTAAGTGAAAGAAGGCGTATGGAGTGCGAGCATATAAACGGTGAAGAATCGTATGATTTTTCCGTGTTTCGTTTTTTCAGTCTTATCAACGCAAAAATCGCGATCGCACCGTTTTTTCTTCGTTTTTAAAAAAGGCGTTGTCCTGCATATGGCGCGAGTAAGGAAAGAAAAGAAGAGGAACGACAGTCGAATCTATCCGTGATTGTAGAGCCTCAGTTTGGTGGACGATAGTGTAGCGAGGAAGATATTGTTGTTCGCTTCGAACGAGCACATGTCGAGCACCGGATCGGAAACTGGAAGACTGTAGATCTGTTTGCCGCTCGCGATGCTCCACAGAGGAATGGATTTGGTGGATTCTTGATGGGCCGCTACGAAAGTCTCATTGGCGACGTTTACGTAACAAGGTCTGGAGAGCATTTTTTGCGAATTGCCACCGTTGAAGCTGTGAATAACGTTGCAAACGAGGGCCTCCTCGTTGCCACGTTCGATGGTGAATACGGTGTGTCTGGTGTTCGGTATCCTCGCGTTTGGTCTCGACGACACGAGGGCGTGATGATTCTTCTCGTCGTAACGTACCGAGATGAAGGGTCCCTCGAGGAACATTTGTTTGGCGGTCGACATGGTGACGTCTTTGTGCTCGTACGCGTAGCAGGTGTTGAGATGAGCGGCGATGAAGCCACCGCGGCTCATACCGCCAGCCGAATTCGAGGGTACAGTGGCGAGCGAGACAACGGGCGAACGATCGCCAGGACTCGCGTGCGTACCGACAGCACCGCTCGTCTGTCTTGTGTCGAATTCCGTCACCGCACCGTTCTGCCCGCCCACCAGCAGAGTATTCGTGTTCTCGGTCGACCAACAACCGCTCCATAGCGGCGAATCCACCGGATAACCGTGCACTACAACGTTGTTGTGTACGTCAACGATTTTCACCGTTTTGTCGAAACTAACGCTTAGAAAGAGCGTACGCTGACTCGGATGAAAAGATATGTCCCTAATCACCTGATTGTGAAGCAATATGTATTGTCCGGTTTGCAAGGACTCGGTATTGACTTTTCTCACCCCGTAACCGGAGAACAGAGGATTGACGGACTTTTGGGAGACGACGATGCACGATTGCCAGTGATTGTAATCGAGAACGCGACAGCCACCGTCTTTGCATATCTCGAGGGTCTTTTCGAGGAAGAATTTGTGCCCGGATACCCGGGAGACACTCTCGTTAAGTCTCAGACTCATGTCCGTCTGTTGACGCTCGAGTTCGGCCATTCTCGAGGACATGCTCGCCAACTGTTGATCGTACAACTTTTGTCGCAAATGACACTTGGACACTTCCATCTCGAGGCGATTCTTCTCCGTCGTCACCTCCGCCAATTCTCTTTTCAATTTTTCGATCTCCGCCGTGTCAATGGAGGAGACTTTTCGAGCGTACAATATTCTAACGTCCTTGACGGCGGCTTTTCTGTTGCACTGGGGACATCTACGGTTGCCGGCGGTGCAGCCGACCTGGAGCCACTTGATGACGCAACTGTGGCCGAACAAGTGGCCGCAACGCAACGAGCAGAGCCTGTGCTCGCCCGCGTTGCTCCACACGTCCATGCATATGGGACACATCTGTCCCGTCTCCGAATCGTCATCCTCCGACTCGTTTCTAACCTCCGGCTCAGCCGGCACTTCCAGCTTTGCTTTCTTCTTCGCTGCTCCACCCTCCTCCTCGTCGTCGCTCTCGTCACGCTCCACTCGCGCCACCCCTGCCGCGTTCACTTCTTGCTCCACGTCGCTCGGCGCGTTCTCGTCCTGAACCGCATCCTCACCTGGCTCTGCCGCCTCTTCCACACGGCGCTCCTCTACGTCGTCTGCAGAGACCGATGAGAACGGGCAATGAGGGAACAAGATTATTCGGTGAAGAGGAAGTATCGCACGGGCTCGATGCCCAGTTTCAAAGATGATCTTTCTGATTGGGAGCAACATTTTCCGAAGAACTCGCCAAGACGAACTATGAATTCAAGTTTGGCCAATTCGTTCAAGAAGGGTCGAGCGTTTTACCGATATAAACGGATAATGCTTAAGGGGTAAGGCCACTGTAAATTTTTTGAAAAATCGATTTTTTTTTATTGGCTTAAAAAATAGTTTAAACCCTCTAGAATAAAAAAAAAAAGGTCCTGTGCGAAAAAAAATTTGTTGTCCTTAGGAAATGAAGGTCGCCGCCAAGCGTGTCAAAACTTGCTCCGAAACGACTGCAATTATATCGGAGATGGCGATTCCAAAACTTTCAAAGGCATCGTGGATTCGAAGCCTTATGAAAATGTTGATGTTAAAAAAAAAGAGTGCATAGATCACGTGCAAAAAAGAATGGGCACTCGATTGAGAAACTTAAAAAAAGGAACAAAAGGTCTCGGGGGAAGAGGAAAACTCACTGCCAAATTGATTGACGAACTAAGCATTTATTACGGCTTAGCAATCCGTCGAAATTCCGATTCCATCAAAAATATGAAAAATGAGATCTGGGCAACCCTTTTTCACAAAATGTCAACGGATGAAAAGCCTCAGCACGAAAAATGTTCGGAGAATTGGTGCAGTTGGAAGAAAGCGAAAGCAGAAAATGCCTTGGATGCGTATCATCACAATCAGCCAATGAGTGAGGAGGTTTATCAAGCCATCAAACCCATCTACATGGAATTGAGCCGGGACGAGTTGCTGGAGCGTTGCTTGGGGGCCTATACTCAAAACAATAACGAAAGTTTCAACGCTACCGTTTGGAGTTTGGCCCCCAAATCATCCTCAAGCGGAAAAACTGTACTAGATATTGCGACGGATATCGCTGTTTGCATATTCAATGGCGGCCTTACCAACGTCTTGCAAATATTCAAGATGTTGGAGGTGGAAATTGGTGTACAGTTATATAATTTCTGCATCGAAGCCGACGCCAAACGCATCACGCACGCGGAGACATCTCTGAGCGACGCGGCCAAAAGTGCGCGCGCGCTCCAAAAATCAACCAGGAAAGACGAAGAAGACGAAAATTTGGCTATCGAAGGACAAATGTATGGTGCTGGGATTGCAGACTAACGGTAAGAAATTTTTTTAACTTCTTTTTTTAATTTTTTCCAATAAAAAACTATTCGCAAAACTTTAAACGCGTTTTTCTCGAAACATGGTTTTTCAAAATGGCACGCAGCATAATTCGAACAATTTTCATTTTTTTTACTTGAAATTTTAACCAGATGTGAACATTTACATTATCTTGAGAATGTCGATCGGAATTTTCAAGAACTTTATTTATTGATTTTTTATTAACAAAAAACGCCGTTTTTTTCGTCAAAAATCAATTTTTTTTTTCAAACGCACGCCAAATCCACAAAAATTGATACTTTTTAAAATCCGATCGACATTCTCTAGCTATAGCCCTCTAGATTAATGGTTTTTTTTTGTTCTAGATTCAAAAGTGCACCAGTGGTGCTGCGTGCCGCGGAGCCCTGGAAGCAAAACATGTCCCGGGAAGATAGCTGTGGAACCGCCATTTTGTTTTTTTTACTGTAAAAAAATTTTATAATAAAGTTTAATGTATGCCCGATAACACCATTAAAAGTTTTTTTTCAAATACCTTCAATTTCGGGAGCAAAAAATTAGTGAAAAAACCTTTTTTTTTTGGGCCGTTACAGTGGCCTTACTCCTTAAGGGGTCTTCTCACTTTTGGCGTTACGAAAAGGCTATTATGAATTTTTTAATAGGTCTATATTATATATATATTCATATAAAAGTTACTACACTTAATAAATACGCGTTCGAAATCCATAAAAAAAACTTTTTTAGGTATTTTTGTAAAAAAAAACTTGTAAAGCAAGTTGTGCAAATAAAACTCGATTATTATTATAACTTTTTTTATGTGTTTGTGTAACCGAAACAAATTTTAAACGCGTTTTTCTCGGAACAACGTTTTTCGAAGGCCCGTTGATAAAATCTTCGAAACTACTGAACGAATCCTTGTGAAATTGTAACCCCATATTCTTTACAACTACAGCTATAGCGCATATGAACAATTTTTTTTAAATTTTGATATTTACTATTTTTTTGCCAAAAATGGTGACAAAAAAACGTTTTTTTTTTTCGAAAAATGTCCGCCATTTTGTTATTTTTGCACAAATAAAGATTGTATATTATAGAAATATATTAAAAATATAAATAATTTGAATATAAATAAAAAAATCGTATATTATAGATATTGATATAAAAGTTGTTACACTTAATAAATACACTTTCGATATACATAGAATTTTTTTTATGTATTTATGTAACCCAAACAAACTTTGAACGCGTTTTTCTCGAAACAACGTCTTTTGAAGTTGATAAAATCTTCGAAACTACTGAACCGATCCTTATGTAATTTTAACCACATATTCCTTACAACTATAGCTATAACGCATGTCAAGGATTTTTTTTAAATTTTGATATTTAGTTTTTTTTGCCAAAAACGATAAAAAAAGTTTTTTTTTCGAAAAATGTCCACCGTTTTGTTATTTTTGCGTATATAAAAAATCGTATGACATGCGCTATAGTCATTAAAATACTGAACCTAGAGCCGTTTGATTTTTTCGTTTCGGATGAGAGGGCGTCCATAAATTACGTAACGCAATTGGGCGGGGGGTCGGTTCGGCCTGGCGTTACGGTCTACGTACGGGGGGGGGGGGGGGTCGAGGTTTGCGTTACGTCACGATTTTAAGACTGTCAGAAATAGCAAAATTTCTGCATGTTCAAGTTCTTAAATTTTAAACTCATCGTTCTGAATAGATGAAGTGCAAGCTCTTATTATTTTGAGAAATATAATGAAGACGAAAAACCGTCATATCGACCGCGACTTGATACTTTAATGTAAGTATCAATATTCTAGAAAAAAAAAACATAACTTTATATCAAGAAAAACGGAAGGAAAACTTTGATCGCAATTTCTCTAAACTACTTTTTTGACCCTGTCTCAGTGAATACCCAAAAACTTATCAATCGTTTTCCAATTTTCTGAAAAAAATATTTAATCGCAGTGACTAAGGTTGTCCGTAGCCGATTTTTTAAATTTTCTATCATTACTATTTTTAAGGACTGCTTGAGTACAAAAAAGGGCCTTGAATATAGAAAAAAATGTCCAAACTGTCGGCATTCTGTAAAAAAAATACAAATAAAAAAAACGGCTACGTATAACGATAGTTACATTTGTAAAGATATTGATAAATTGCCGACTTTTTATTTACAGATCATAAAGATAACAAAACTTTTCATAAAGATATCGATGGGACAATGAAGAATTTTTTTCCATCGCCAAATCAGGGTTACTTTTTAAAAAATCATAAAAATTGGTATGAAACTAGATAAACAAATACTTCAGAAAATGAGTATAAACCCGATCCTTGAATTATTAGTTATTTCTTTGAAAAGAAAACGCAATTATTGACGACAAAGCAATCGTTACGTAACGGAATAGGTGGGGGTTCAGGCCAGGCGTTACGGTTCTGTTACGTGGGGGGGGGGGGGGGGGGGGGGCAAAAACTGAGAAATTTTGCGTTGCGTAATTTATGGACGCCTGCTGATCCGTCTCCAAAATTTTATCAACAGCACAGACCTACAATTTTTTTAGGACTTTCTTTTATCTACCATTTTCGTCTATAAATAGTGACTTAAATAAATACGTTAATTGAAAAAAAACTATTTCGAAAGTATATTTATGAAATGTAACAACTTTGACTATCAATATCTATAATGTAAACCTATCAAAAAAATGCATGAAAATAGCCCTTTTCAGCGTCTAAAGTGAGAAGACCCCTTAATCGATTTTGTATGCTCGAGTTGCATATCGTCGCCAGTTGTTGAAAAAAATGATTTCAAAAATGCACGATCGTTAACAAGTCGTATTTATTGTTCACTTGAATAAGCCGTTTGTTTTTTAGATTTCGGATGGACCGTTTAAGCTGAAGTGTCCAACGCCAAACGCAGTGGAAAAAGTTTCATCATTTGCCGGTGGCCATGTTTTGTTGTTCTGTATATTTTATGATTTTTTTTCAAGTCTCTCAATATAATGTACCTTTGTGTTAAAAAGATGTTTTTTTTTCACCAACCGTTCCCCAAAAAAGAATTCACAATTTGGGCATTTTTTTCGAGCCTCTAGGTAGACGTAGTCCCCCTTAAGTCGCGAGGTGTACGTGGTTTCTTGCGGAAAAGGCGTCGTGACCGTTTCCTTATTCGGCTTACTTGTACTTCTTTGTACACTTGAGAAATTCATAAAGGCACAAGAAGCTTAACGTGTTTTGGAGATTTCGCGGACTAATGCTATTGGGAAACAATAACTGTTATCAATTGAACTTCAAGCATAGGATTCACTCTGAACAAAGATAGCGACGCTATAGTTCCAGGACGGTAGATTTATCAATCCCGATCAGTCTTTTATGAGAGAAACAACCTGTAAACACAGTGGCTGTGACATTCGTGCGAGACTGAACTTATGCAAACTCACAATCTTGTGACATAGTGACTAAACTTATACAATTCGCAGTCTTGTGACAGTATAGCAAAAAATGTGCTATGTTCAAGGTAGTACATGCAAAAAATGTTGTGAAACACAAAGTTTTCTAATTTAATACTATGGCTGTGATTGATCGGGCAAAGTGGAATAAGATGGGCACGTAAAAAGGGAAAAGCCTTTACGAAGAGAACCAAAGGTTGTTGACTACTAATGTTGTCCAGAGTATTCTGCCTGTTTGTATAATTTGAAATCCATCGGTCATCCGGTTATCAAGATATTTGCTCTTGAAATTGGAATTTCTGACATGTGGTGCATAGAACAAGTCCCCGAGAACATCACAGTTCCGTTGATAGTGAAAAAATTACGAGACAGAAACTCATTTAAAAAATGTGGATACATGAATGTTTTAACGATATTATGAAGAGAAAAAATATCTATTTCGACCATGAACTTTTCCATTATTGAGTGCAGAAAGTGACTTGGCAACGCTCTGCACAATGCAAGTTCCGTAGACTGCCTTTTTTAAAACTTTAGTCTTTAAAAACCGTCCTTTATAGAGCAGCCAGGGTATTGAAGTTTGCATCGCCGGAACGGAACAAGAATATATTTTTTTTGTATTTCCAATTTCTTTTTCAGCCCACTTAGGCAACAAAAGTAAACAAAACATTACTGAGAATCCGTACTTAAAATTTAGAACCAAGAGTTGGAAAAAACAACTTCAAAAAAAGAGAAAAAAGGAAATTAAAATGTCAAGAAGTTTTGTTGCATTCCATCGATGCAAACTTCAACAATTGGACACTGCACTGTCAACAACGGTAATACGTACGGTTAGGGTAAGGGATCGATTGTGCTTGCCTGCAACATTGCGGCATGTACAAACTATCCAAGTATTATCATATATCGCAGCCAAGTTAAACGTTCCCTACCACAGACGAGTAGGCTGCTCTAAAACTTGGCAATTGATTTATCGTATCACTTTTCAACTTTTAAACAGTGAGATATTCTCATGTGTAATTTAGAAGTAGCAAAACATGAATTTTTCAAAATTATTGCTCATTCAAAAACTCGATCGTATTTTTGCTTTTGAATGGTACTGTCTCGCATCTACCACCTTGAATACATTTTACAGATAACTTTCACCCAAATTTGTCACCCAGTCAATTAATGCCCAGCCGAAGTCGGTACATACCATAGAAGTTTAACTCGAAGTTTCATCAACTTCCACACATTCAGGAAAAACAAATATCGAGATTTACGCGTCTGAGTACAGCGTCTTACGAAAAATCGTGAATTTCGCAGTGGCAAATATTTCTCCATAACTTTCACCGTAATACGCGATTTTCCAAAAGATGCTGAATTTCCTGAATTTATTTTTTCCTCCGAAAACAACGTGGCGGAATTTCCGAAACTTCCAAGTCAACTTTTATCGGAGGTTAGATAATTTCGAGAAAAAAAAATGCGTAACTATCCCTGAATATAAATCGGTGAAACGCTCGACTCTCACAGACTCGGATGCAAAGATGTGGTCGAATAGAAAGGCGAAAGTGAAAATTAGCCTAGAAAATGGACATCTTTGTCGCGGAAAAAAAACAAGTCCCCGGGTAATATATCCGTTCTGAAAAACCTCGTACTCACACTCCATAGCCTCTTCCATGATTCCAAAATCGTAACAATTCCAAGGTCCTCTCTATCGAGGATCATAATAAACAGACGATTCGACGATCGCAGCGACGAAATTTCATTCCGCGCGTCTCTCTCGACATTGCAGCTCGTTGTTCGTGTTCATCGAATTTCAACGCCTTAGAGACGTAGAATAAAATTGAACAAACGTGAAATTCACAATGAGGACAAAGTCGCTGTATTCGTGAATACCTTAGCCTCGATGACGAGAAGAGTACGTCGACCTGAGCCTCTATTGTCAGAGGCAGTCGGAGGTACGCCAAGGATTGTATATGTGCACATATATTGAAAACATGTGCGTACGTGTAGGTTGGCACGTGAAGAGTGTGACTTGGTCTAGAACGACGGAGGAAACACTAGGCATTTTCCCGCGCATGGGATCATTGCATTTCCGGTTATCTCCCTCTCCCAAACCTCGTTACGAAAGCTTTATTAAATGCGTAATACGAAACAAAAGTATGGAACCCGAGGCAGATGAACGATAATCCATAAAACATCGTACTGATGAATCCCGATAAGAAATGATCGTTCTCGTTCTTCCTCGCATTGGAAATTCTACAGAAGTCGGTCGTATCGGACTAGGGAACATTAGCCCCGACAATTATTCACGTTTGTCGCGTAACGCAATTGCATTATTCGACTCTCGGAATCTCGGGTGTCACGCATACGTCACTATCGCGTAAGACCCATGTGTATACGCCTTAAGCACAGCGCGCACACACACGCGTTAACTCTTGCCCACGTACAGAGGCGTGCGGATAGGCTGATGTGTAAAGCGCGAATGGTGCGGCAGCGTAGCGACCGGGGAAAGCGCAGCAGTGAGCGCAGAGCCGAGGAACAGCGCACGTTGAAAAAAAAACCTCGAAAAAACAGCGGCGCGTGTGTGTGTGCGCGCGCTCGTGAGTGTGTGTGCGCGCGTATATGTATGTTTTCATATAATATATAATAATACTCGCGTGTGAGTTTTCCTCGGATTCCCGCGGCGTCAGCCAAGGCAAAGATATAAAGGCGAGCGAGAAAGAAAAACGAGTTCGTTGAAAAAAAAAGTGTCTTGGGTCGTTGTTCGGTTAAACTCTCCGAGCGCACACTTTTTCCTCGATGACCGGAGCGGCGAATTACGTGTGTAGCCCTTAAAAAACTCGCCCCCGGGATTCTCGGAGCACGGAAGAGAAAAACAAGAAGAAGAAAAAGAGACGATATTTGCACTCGAAATCCGCGTTCGGGTGAGGAGCGCCTCGACGGCGGCTGGTGGTTGTTTTCATATACAGAGTGCGTTAACACGCGATTGAGTTACTTTTTTTTCTCACTCGTTCTCTCTCTCTCACTCTTTCTCTCTCTCCATCTTTTTCTTCTACGCGATGGTGTAAAGTTTCGTGCGCATCGCACACTTCGTTTTTACCCGTGTGCGCGCGCGCGTGCGTGTGTATATCCGTCTACGTATTATTAAATGAAGAAAATAAAATAAACGCCCGCGCGAGAGCTTCCCGTGTTCGTCGCCGCAGTGTGTGCGGGAATCGCGAGTGGCAACTCCCGCGCTCCAGGAGTCTCCGTCCTGCACGCGAAATAGAAAAACCATTTCTGTTGTTTTTTTTGCTGCACGAGCCGCCTACAATATCGTAGATTCGGTGATTCTCGATTGATCACACATCGAGGCGCATCTCCTGCCTGTGTGTGCGTGCTGGGTGTTTTTTCTCCTGTTTTTTTTCACTTCCTTTCCCCTCCCTTCGCCCGCCCGGCGCTCTATTCGATAATCATCGAGGGATATTTGGAAATGATACGAATGTGCAACGATCATTGTCGGATTTCGGGAGTTCGGGAACTCTGGATCCCAGAGCCCTGAATATTTTGGGTTTTCGCTTCGTCGAGCATATCGAACCAACGACAAAAAGACAGTTGTTATTGTTTTCTTTTCTTTTTTTCCTTCGTTTTTACACGCGAGACGCGAGCGGCTTTCGCCAGTCGCTCTCAGCACGTCCTGCGGGCGCCACTTTTCGACAAGTTTCTATCCGTTTTCTCGCTCGATCGCGTCGAGATAGCTTCCCAGGCGTAGCCAGCGCGAATTTTTCTACACCGAGATTTTATTGGATTTGGATAACGCGAACGGCGAATTTACGATCCTGACTGCACGGGCGATCAATCCCTCGTTTGCCCGCCTCCACAGGACGGGTTATGTTTCCCACTTTCATCGGCATCCTAGGTAAGCTCGAGAATATCCATTATGCCCTTTTTTTTTCTCGTCCGGGCAGTTCATTTGCCCTTCTAGTCGAGATAACGTCGACGATACTCTGGGGCGTTTTTTTTCACGATAATTCATACGGCCCGACAGAGTCGACGGAGAATGCGAGCGGAGCGGCAATTTTCTTTTCACACGAAATGCTTGACTTGAATTCTTCTAGACATTCAATCGTGGTGGGAGGTGCCGAGTATAGCGCACTTCTGCTCCTTATTTAGGGCAGCCTTCAATCTCCTGGACTTTGATATCGAGGTATCTAATAATCCAGAATTGCTCGCTGTTAGAAGAAAGGATTGCAAAGAATAATAAACGAAAGTTAAAGGAAGCAAGCGAATTCCCCATTAGCAAAGCATCGTCCATCTGCTTTAGAGCATCCGAAATCCTCGCTTGTATGTGCTACGCTCCCAAACGCTCTACCCGGCAATTCGGATGTTCGCTTGACCCCTGGCTTCTTCGCGCCATCCGCACGTCTCAACGGAATGCTTTTTTGTTCGGTTGTTTTTTTTCTCATTTTTTTTTCACACCGCTTGCAGGATCTGGAAGAGGCGCTGCTGACGGACGGCGGTACAGAGGGTCGCTTGTTGCAAGAATTGATAGTGAGACTCCTGGAGGGCTGTCTGCCCAACGACACTCGCAATGACATCTCCACCTTCAATTATCAGATGTTCCTGCGTCGTTTGTTTCGCAAAAAGTGCCAGGTTCGCCGCTAGCGCTGTTTCCAATGCTCTACTTCTCTCCGCCTACCGTAAAGAGGATTCTGAATGTTTCGTTTTGTCGGTTTTTTTTCAGGAATACAAGTGCGACAATCCGTTCAACACTGATGTAGACTTCGAGCTTCTGCCGCTCAGACAGAAAGTAGAGATATTACGCGCTCTCTGCGACTTTAGGCTCGACGCCGAGGACGTGGTACGTGATGTGCGAAGATATCGCGGTCGGAAGGCCGTAAAGGCTTGAAGACTCGCGTGGCTCCTTTTCGATCGCTATCGTTGAGGGACCGTCACAGTGTAACCAATTGAAAATAGCTGATTCCCTCGACTTTTTTTTTTCGATCGTTAAAATACGCTGATCAATCTGATTTTTTATGTCGAGTCAGAGCACTCGTGAAGAACTGAAAATAAATTTATAAACGTTTATTTTTATTCTTTTTACATTTTTTTAACGGTTGGAAATTACTTTGAAAAATAAGGAGGCCTTACAATGTACACGGTTGTGATCGTAAATATTATCTGAAACAATATTTGTAAAAAGATTAGTAAAAAGAAAGAAAAAGAAGATCAAATGGTGGCAGTTTGACAAAAAGTATCGAATTTAGCATATTTTTTGGCAGTTTTTCGTTAAATATATAAAGATTTAAAAAAAAAGCTTACATAGCAAGATAAAGAATGGCGTGAAGAATGTTGTATCAGAATTTAAGACGGATAGCTTGAAAACTCTTCCTTTGAGAGTGTACACCTTTTTGAAAAACGACATTTCGAGAAAAACGCGTTTAATGTTTCGATTGCGGAATTTTCATATACATTGTTAACTTACGTTTATGTAAGTATATGGCCAACATGTTTATAGCCGTCTACACTATCGGAAAATGCAGAAAAAAGACAATTTTTTAACATTTTTACATTGTGACGACCCCTTAAGTTTTAGTGCGGAATGTTGCGGGATACTGTTTTTTTTTTGCGGATACGTCCGATATAAGGAATTCCGAAGTTTCTACAGACAGCTACATGATTGGGAAAAATATGTATACATTGGAAGCTGGGCGATTTCGCACAGATTCTCATGAGAAATGCTGAATTTGATCGTAATTGGTATCTCTCGGTCAAATATTCATTGCGTTCATTGGTAATTCCGGCTCGCGGGTCTTTGCCAAACAATCCATTGGGTTGAACAGATTCGAAGTTCTTTTTCTCTACCACGGTCTAGTGGGAAAGTCTGCAGTTGCACTTTTATCGGACGAATCTGTGCGGGGAAAAGACTCCGTGTACTTCAACGCACGTTTTGTTTCTGTGCAATTCCCGAGTGTAACTGCACTATCGGGGTAAAAAACAAACCCAAACTTATCCACCGATCGAAAGTGTTGTACGGTTGTAACGGAAAGAAAATTTTAGCCTTTCCATCAATATCGAATAATCCTCCGTTACGCGTACATATTTTCGAATGTTCCACTCGGGCGTGTACGATGCCAAACGCTACTTTCAACCCTTTCTGGCGGTGTTTCCATGCCTGTTACGTATATTGAAAATAGGGAGAACCGAAAAAATTCAGGGAATTCCTTGCCTCCTGGAATAATCAGGGAAAAGTCAGGGAATTTTGAAAACTCTGGAGTTTTTCCAGAATTCACTTTGTGCACGAAATTACGAAAAATGAAACCGGCTTGAAAAAAATGAAAAACTGAAAAGTATAGAAAATAATGGTGTCGAAGTTTGCATAGTTGGAAAGCAAGAAAATTCTTTTTTATTCTTTCGCTTCATTATTTTTATTCCTTCTGAAACCTTTTTTCTAAGCTTTAGATTATGCACTCTAATAATGCTGTTGAAGTTTCTTCCATCGTTGGGATGCAACGAAAGATTTATTTTATATTTTGATTTCCCCATTTTCATTATACAAAATTTCTTTTTGCGGATTGATAATATGAATCTCGGAATGAGTGAATTAAAAAATAGTCGATGAATTTTTCTAGGCAAATTCTGGAAATAGAAATTAAAGCGGTTCGGAATTATTCAACGATGTCGAAGTTTGCATCGTTGGAATGCAACAAAAATTCATTTTCATTTTTGTATTGTCTCTTTTTCATTATCATTCAAAAAAAAAATTCGTATTCAGACTGAAGATCTCTAAAAAGGGTTGTGAAAAAAATGTAAGCTATTTGTAAGGGCTGAATTTACCAAAAGAAAATTGATCTGCAGAACTTTTGTTGCGTTTCAACTATGCGAATTTCAATACCATTGAAAATAAATATTTTTGTACATTTAAAATATTATATAATACATATACAATGAAGAATAATATATTCATCATTATATACAAAAAAAAGTAATGTCAGTGTCATTGAAAATTTCAAAAACCCAAAACTACATTACTCTAAAGCTTTATTTGCATTTGATTTCTCGATGCACCTCCGCACTACTAATATTGTAAATAAGTGTTTAAATTTATATTTCATTCACTGGCGCCGACATGAAAATTTCGTTCATAATAAACAACAGATTCTGTATTTGCTTTCAATGTATTTTTTTTTACTTTACAGTGTCATTTTTCGAATATCAGTTTTTCAATTTAATTTTAACATTTAACATTTCCATATATTTGTTCTTAAACAAAAATTATGTTCTTAATTAGTTCGCAATCTCCCTGGAATATTTGCAAAACCTGGAGAAATCATTGAATTTCTGAGTCAATAATGCGTAACACCGATGATTTCGTTTCATTTCTCTTTCCAAATTATTCGTACAAACCGATGCAGGATCGTGATTGAAATTGCAGGAGTGCGCGCTGAGCAACTTAGACTCGGAAAGTCTGAGAGTCGAACCATTGGGTCATGACCGTAAGAATTCTGCGTACTGGTACTTCTACGGGACACGTTTATACAGGGAGGATTACGTGGACAAAGTTGAGGATACTATCGAGGCGCGTACTGCCAAGCCGAGCAAGCCGAAGGATCGTAGACGCAAGAGAAGACGGGGACGTGCGTGCAAGACCGTGGAAGAAGAGGAGGAGGAGGAGAAAGAGGAAGTTAGTTTAGTGAACGTTTACGGTGAGAGCAGAGAGCGCGAGACTGTCTGGCAGGTTGTTTGCTTCACTCAACAAGATTGGTGTCGTCTCGTCGACAAATTCCGCGACTCGGTAAGAAAATTTCCCATCGTCCCTGATACGGAATAACACAAAAAAACACGCGAATAAAACGTTTCTTCCTTCAATCAGGAATACGCGACGGAGCGAAAGCTGTATCACACTTTGGCCGAGGATTTTCTGCCGGAAATCCCAAAGCTCTTTGATCTCAAGGAGAAACAGCAGAGACGACGCTTGTTGCAGCGAAACGGTACGCGAGTTTTGCGAAGTTCCGAGCCCGCGGAGCCCACCGAGGCGACCATGGTGCGGGCGAAGATGAAGACGAAGCAGGGCAGCAAGGGTGGGGCGAAGAAGACGAGCGGTGGCCAGCAGAGCTCGAAAGGCGCCGAGAGCGAGGACGACACGCCGCCGCCCTTGGTAGCGCCACCGCCGCAGAAGAAAGGACGACAGACGAACAATTCTCTCGCCTCGGCCGTCGGACAAATCGTCATTCACACGAACGACGAGGTTACAGCGGTCAACGAGAAAAAAGGTCTCGGACGTACGAGCACGTACGTGTCAGCGGGCTCCGGCTACGGTTACGGTTATAATTTCGGCATCGAGGAGGAGGAGAGACGCGTCGGAATGCACAAAGTTCTCGAGAGTCTCAAGGATCACGTAGACGCCTGGCCCTTCGTCGATCCTGTCGACGAGGAATACGCACCTAGGTAACATTACTTTTTCCATTCCACCCACCCCCCCCCCCCCCCCTCCCCCGCTGTTTCCCTCCGAACAATATTCGAATCGCGCGTAATTCGCAGGTACTACAGCGTTGTGAGGAAGCCAATGGACCTGACGACTATGGAGGAGAAGTTGGAGGGTGGCTCGTACAAGAATCTTAGCCAATTCAAGCGCGACTTCGGTCTGATAGTGGACAATTGCCGACAGTACAACGGCTCGGACAACGAGTACACGGAGATGGTGATAAATTTGAAGGAGGCGTTCGACGGGGCGGTCGATCGTTATCTCGACTCGGAGCCGTCCAGCGACGAGGGCACGTTGCCGGCGCCTTCCTCCTCGTTACGGCCCTCGTCGCCTCGCGTACTCCGCGCCACGTCGCCGTCCCACTCGCCAACGAACACGCGCAAGCGTTACAAGAAATCAAATAGGAAATCCAAATCAAACAAGACGAAGGGCAGGAAGCCGGCACGCGGCGACGAGAACGCCGAGGACGAGGACGAGGAGGAGGAGAACGCGGAAGATGACGAGGAGGACGCGGTGGATTCGAAAACTGCGAGGGACAAGAGAGGCAAAAAGCGCCTGAAGAGGGCGCGCGAGATCGCCCTGGCGGAACGGGAAAACGAGCGGGACGAGAAGGATCGCGTTGGAGAGGCGGATGAACGGGGGGAGGAGCGTGATGGTGCAATATCGGAAACTACTGTGATAAAATCAAAACGAAAAAAATACAGTGATAACGGACGTTCGTTACCGAGGAACAAAAGAGTATCGGCCAAAGAGGAGGAGGTGTTCGATGAGGACGAGGAGGAGACGACGAGGAAGAGCACGAAGAGAGGCGAGACGAGGGAACGTACGACGACGACGGTCGCGTTGCGAGGCTCCAAGGAAGCCAAGGACGCCAAGAGGAAGAAGGACGATTTCGAGGAGGAGTACGAGACCTCGACGCGCAAGCTCAAGAGCAAGAGGATAGAGAAAAAGACTCAGGATCAGGAGAATCTTGTGCTTTTCGAGAGAACGAAAAAGAACGCCAAGCAAAAGAGAAACGAGCCACGCGATGATGAGCTCGCAAATTCCGAATGTACGAAAAAGCCGTCATCGGCGAAGACGAAAAAAAATCGACGAGACAAAACGGACACGGAGACGACGACTGTGACAATAACGGGGACCAACGTCAAGTCCGATGTCAAGAGTCCGACGAAAGATAAACGCCCAAAGAGCAAGAAAATCGACGAACGTCCGAAAAATGGAGAAGTCAAGAAGCAAATGGCGACAGAGACGGCCACGAACGAGGGGAAGAAGAGCAACGCCGAGATGGACTCGGCGTCGAAAAAGTTCGCCGCTCTCGTGAGCAACGAGGATCTCGAATCTTTGGATAGCCTTAAGGATCGCATTAGCGAGCGAAGACGAGAGGAAAAGTTGAAGCTCGAACGCGAGAAACAGAGAAAAGCGATCAAGGCCGAGAGCGTTCACGGTGTAAACAAGAAAAAAGTGCCTTCTAACGGCAGTACCTTAAACGAGGCTGCCAAGGGAAATTTGAAACGATCAAAGGTCAAGAAAGCGGGGAAAGACGAGAAAACGAGCGCGACGAGCGGCAACGCGGCCAAGACGACGGGACAGGACGGCGAGGTCGGCGAGACGTTGACGAAAAAAATCAAAACTACACAGGGCAAACATACCAAAGGATCAGCGAGGGAGGAGAGCCCCGCGATACAGGCTCTCAATCAAGCTACGGAACAAACATTGAACGTAAGTACGAGATTCGAAGCTACTGTTTCTTTATACGTTTTCGGCGAGATTCGTCGGAAAAGTGCGCTTTATCACCGGTACAAAGTGTTCGTATTTATATTGTTATTCAGTCCGAATATATTGAGAGGGAAATACCTTTGAGGAAAACGTTGCTGATTTTCATGATTTTTTTTAAAGGAAAGATCTCTCGATTACTTTTGAGATTTGGGCTATGTTTTATTCCTACTTGTGGCATGGTAGTTGTTTTTTTTATCAATCTTTGAAAATGGCACATAGCGTTGACGGGATTAATCTGAAAAAAAAACTGACGAAGATTTTTCTTTCATTAACACTCATACGGAGAATACGAACCGAGAGAAATGATGAAAATCGATGAAACGGTAGGCTTTGAAAAAAAAGATTGAATTCACTGGAACAAAATGGCCACATTTTGCAATACAAAAGTTCTTTTTTTTTTTTAATTTATTTTCAAGAACATTCATCGTCATGTTTTAGACGCTAAGATTAGAACGATTTACAACAAATTTCCTGCGTGCCATACCTGCACCATTTCTAAAGATTAAGGCGTTACCCCCACTCGTAGCGCAAAAAAGGCCTTTTTCATGAATTTTTTTAAAGAAAACTACAAAACTTTTTTCATCGATCAATATACCATCTTAAAGAACACATCTTGAAGAACTTTCAGTAATTTTTTTATTGAAAAATATTACATTGTTTAGTGGCAAATGACCGTCAATGAAATAATGTTTTTATATACACGGTTTGCGGTGACCAACATTGCGGCGAAGTGGATCATCTGAAAAAAAAATGCGGATGGATTTAGTCAAATATAAGTATAAACTAGTCTTTAATCGAAGGATTTTAAAAAATATTCATTTTTCACAAAATGGCGAACAGTCAAAGTTAATGGTTCGATTTTAACGAAAAAAAACGGCCGTTTTTTGGCTATAAAACGGCCATTTTTTTTCGAAAAAAAATCGAACGATTAAAGACTACATTTTTATGTATTAAATAAGCCTGCAAAATTTCAAGAAGATCGGTTCATTAGTGTTCGAGTAATCTTGGTCACCGACTTCAGAAATGCCATTTTGAGAAAAACGCGTTTAAAGTTTCAATTTCAGTTCACACGAAGAACGGATTCTTCTCTTTCAACGCTCATATCTCAGTCAATTTTGTTCGGATCGACTTGAAATTTTCAGGACACATTCTCAGATACTTATACTTCAAAAAAATGCAATGAAAAAAAACGATTTTTTCAAAATCGAAAGTGGGGGTAACCCCTTAATAGAAAATAAAAAACAAACTATGTAACAGCGAAAAGTACTAATAAAACATACCTTAAGGCCTTAGTAACGGGTATAAAAGCGTGTGCGAATATAACCATTTTTTCGCATGAAAACGTGATTCACTCATAAAATTGATTATACATCTATTTAGTATGAATATCAAGCTGTTAGAAAAAAAAAATATATATATATATTTTTTTTCGATGTACAAAATGGCCAACTACTAATATTGTCTTTCGTCATCTTTTTTTAAGACGCTCCGCGGCGTGACATTTAGCATCTACAATTTTTTACCTAGAACAAAAAACAAAAATTCTCGTCAATCTACATTAGAATACCTAGAGACGTACGTACGGAATTTAAAAAATATTGTTTTATTCAAAAGTTGTAGGTATTTGAACTTAAGAAATGAACTTTCAGTGAAAAATTTCGTTATAACTGCTCATAAAATGAAAAGTTTTCGATAAATCAGAAATTCCGTACGTACTTCTCTGTGAAATGCAATTACGAACATAACTTTTAAATTTGAAGTAAATCGAGTGAAAATTGTTGGAGTTATTTGTCACGCCAATTGGAGAAAAAGCTGTTTCGACAAATTTCGAGTAGTCGGCCATTTTGTACATCGAAAAAAAAGATATATTTTTTCTAACAGCTTTATATTCATACTAAATAGATGCGTAATTAATTTTACGAGTGAATCACTTTTTTATACGAAAAAAAATTGTTGAATTCGCACATGATTTTTTACCCGTTACTGTGGCCTAAGGCCTTAAGTCTCAAATACCGCGAAGACATTTTTCATACACGGAATATGAACCAAGGAAAAGTGAGAAAAATGGAAAATTGACGAAATGACACGCCTTGAAACAAAAAGATTGACTTTTACAAAAAAAAGTGGTTACATTTGGCAATAAAAATAGACATGAAAAAAAATTCAAGAACATTTAGTTTTAGGCAATCAGGTTAGAAAGATTTATACCAAATTTCATCAGAATCAATCGATCAAAAATAGCAAAGAAATCTTTCTCACAGAATATGAACCAAGAAAAAGTGAGAAACGTTGAAAATACGCTTTGATACAAAGGATTGAATTTTCCGGAAAAGAATGGCTACATTCTGCAATAAAAAAAGATTCTTTATTTTTCAGGAACATTTAGGGTCATGTTTTAGACAATAAGGGTAGAAAGATTTACACCAAATTTCATCAGAATCGGTCGATTAGCTTTACGCTATACGTCACGAATTAAAATTGCAGTTGCAGTTTTTAAAATGCAGCTAAGAAGACTGCGCATGCCTGCGGCATTTCTAAAGGCCAATAGAAGATTGAAAAAACGATCTACCAGCAAAAAGTAGTAAAAAAAAGTCTCAGATACGGGGAAGAAATACCATTTTTATTAAATCGCGAAAATGAGCAAATTTTTCCTCGTCTAAGAGCATCACCTCGAGCATACAGCGTCGACAGTCGGTTAACCCCTTCGTTGGCAGAGAGAAGTCGACAAAAAGTGCCCAAAATGGCAGGAAATTTTTTTTGTTCTGAAAGCTTGTACTCTGGCGTTTTTGAGGGTGCTGATCAAGAATCTGAACTCAAAATTCAGGAATTCACAATGACGAACAAATATGGCGAATGAAAATACATATAATACAGATTGATTTAGATGAAACTCAGTACTCAAGATTCATATATTTCCACCTATTTATTGTATTATGCTCCATATTATTGAATTTTCCATGAAAAATTCCTTCATTTTGAGTTCAGCATCACACTCAGCGTCCCCGAAATCCCCCGAGTACCAAGATTTATCCAAATCGAGCTGTTTTTTTGCACTTTCGTCGGCCATATTAGATCCGCCATTAAAATTTTTTGACTTTTGTGTTCAGATTCGTAATAAGCGACCTCGAAAATCCCAGAGTACCAATTTTTATCTAAATCGAGTAAAATTTTCAATTTCGGTACGCCATTTTAGCGCCGCCATTTTGAATTTTCAAATTGAAAGTTCAGATTCGCAATAAGCGACCTTAAAAATCCCGGAGTACTAATTTTCATCAAAATCGAGTAAAGTTTTTGATATTTGTCCGCCATATTGGCGCCGCCATGTTGAATTTCCAAATATTGACTTCAAATTCGGATTCAGCGAGCACAAAAACCGTCGAGTGAGGCTCCGATTTCAAATCAGAGCAAGTTAAATGGAGAAATGAAGGTTGACAGACTACAGCGTCAATGGCACACAGGGCACGGAATAATTTGACGCACTATTGCGTCACTGCCAACGAAGGGTTAAAGCTCCTACCCAACCCTCCGTAGGGCTCAAAAATATCTGTAAACTTGGTTTTTCAGGATATGAACAAGTGGTTGGACGACGCGCCGCGTCTCGCTGAGTTTTCGTCAGGCAGCAATTCGCCGGTGTTTCACGCGGCGGCGACGACTACAACGACGTCATCGAGCGAGCAGACGCGCACGACGGCCGGGCCACCGACGAAGCAACCAACGGAGGCATGGAAGCGGCCCAGCGCGATGAAGCTTTTCGGGCCGCACGGGCCGAACAGACCAAAAAAAGTCCAGCGTACGATCGACCGATTGCAACCTGGCAAGAGCAAGGGCAATTTGTTGCTGAAGAAACCGGTGAATCTGTCGAGCGTCGGTGGCAACAGCGTGGACGGTTGTGGCGACCAGTCGACCTCGGACGTGGACAAGTCGAGTAGGGATCTCGACGACGAGCCGAAGCTGAGCCTCGGCACGGTTCTGCGCAACGCCGAGTCGATACAGTTGATTTGCAAGAGTCTCGTCTCATCGCCCAATACGAATCAGGGAAGCGACGAGGAGGACGACGATCGTCCGAGTGTCCCGAGCGCGCCGGCGATCAAGGACGACAAGAGTAGCAACGGAGGTGGCGCCGGCAGCGCCACCAACAACAAGGAAGCCGCGACTCCGAGCCTCGAGAGTGAAGAACCAAAGGACCCAACGGAGGAGACGCAAAAGCCAAAATCAGCTACGCCGAATTTGAGCGCCTGGTTCAAGGCGTTCGGCGCGCCCAAGTCAAAGAAGAAGGAAGACGAGGTCGCGGAGGTCGCGGAGAGTCCAGCGGCTAAGAAGGAAGCTGACCAACAGGAGATCGTCGTGCCCTCGAGGCAGAGACGAATGAGCGCCGGTGGTAGCAGCGTGAGTGAATCCGTATCGAGTTTTTCCCAGGAGTCGCCGCCCGGTGTGCCGGGACGTTCGCCCCAGAACATACAGCCGATTCTCACGCCAACCAGTGCCGAGCCGCCGATAAGAGGAGCCGGTTTCTACCAGGACGCCCTCTCGACCGGAAGCAGCCCTTACAACAGTCCCTACTACGCCACACCACCGCGCTACAGCGCTCAGCTGCCGCCTACACCTTCGCCCCAGAATCATCCTCTGTCGCCGGCTTATCCCTCGTCCGCGGCGTACGATCAAACGCCCCTCTATCCTCAGCCGTCCGCGCATCAAGCCTATCAGAAAGCGACGACCCCCGAGAACAGCGGCGAGTCGTATCGCCAGGCCTTGTCCTCACCGACGAGTTTTCCTCAACCCTCGCAGAACAATTTTCCCCCGTGCAATTCCCCGCAGAACGCGTTTCCGCAAAATTCACCCCACAACACTGGCTCCTTTCCTCAGAGCTCGCCGCGCACGAATTTTTCCCAAAATTCACCACAACCGAACAATTATCCGGCTAATTCACCGGTGAACAATTTCGCGCCGGATTCCCCGCGTACGGAGACTTACGCGCAGTCTTCGACGCCGAAGGTGACGACGGTGTATCCGCAAACGATACAGACGAGTTATCCGGCTGCCTCGCCGCAGCCACCAGCCGCGAATTATTCTCAACCGTCGCCCCAGCCACCACCGAACGCCAATTATTCGGGCTCGTCGCCGCGCCAATCGGCCACGCCGAGTTACTCGCAGACCTCGCCCCAACAGACGATAGCGGTGAACTACTCGCAACCGTCGCCGCAGCAAGCGGCGCCAGGTAAGCCCGGCTACTCGCAACCCTCGCCCCGTCAGCAAGCCTCGCCGTACTCGCAAAGCTCGCCGCAACCGCTCGCCTCGAATTACTCGTGCGAGTCGCCGCAGCAACAGCAGTCACCGCACTCGCCGTATTCGCAGCCGTCACCGAAGCCAACCGCTGCCGGTGGTTACTCGCAGCTCTCGCCTCAAACCCCGGCGAATTACTCGCAACCGTCGCCACAATCGATCGCCACGTTTCCACAAGCGTCGCCACAGCCGGCGGCCAATTATTCGCAACCGTCACCACAGCAGTCACCCGCGTCGGCCGCCTATTCGCAACCCTCGCCTCAGTCGTCGTCGAGCAACTACGCCCAAGCGTCGCCCCAGCCGAGCGCCAGTTATTCCCAGGCGTCGCCACAGTCGAGAAACTTCACGCCCCAGCCGTCGCCCCAGAGTTTCGCCCAACCGCGCTCGCCTCAGCCGCCACCAAGCTACTCCCAACCGTCGCCCCAGAGCGTCAATTATTCGCAGGCGTCGCCGCAACAGCAGCAAACCGCCAAATATTCCCAACAATCGCCCCAGGCGTCGGCAAATTTTTCGCAATTGTCGCCACAGCCGGCGGCCAATTACTCTCAACTGTCGCCCCAGCAACCGCAACGGCAACCGACGCCGCAACAGCAGCCGAACGCAACTTCGTACTCGCAGCCCTCGCCTCAACAAGTACGGAGCTACTCGCAACCGTCGCCCCAGTCAGCCGCCTGTCTGCCACCGGCTCCGGTGTCCCGACAGACGGTTACTTACTCCCAAGCCTCGCCCGGGCAAACTCCCAATTACGTACAAAATGCCAAAACTACGGAGGACTACAGCCAACCGGCGACCACCACAACGGTCAACTATCAGCAGAACTTCAAGCAAAATCACACGAGTTACCTGCAGCAGCAACATCAACAGCAACAACAGACAAGCGCGAATCCCGGCGTCAGCGAGGCCGAGAGACGCGCCGAGTATATCAAGGACGCCGAGGACAAAGCCCTTCAGGAACAACAGAGAAGTTTCCCACCTTCGGACGCACCCGGCGCAATTGGCCACGCCAACAATCATCAAGTGTACCAAGCACCCAATCATTATCCACCCGCGTACGGCAATAACTTCGCCGCCAATTCGGAGAGGCTCGCGACTAGTCAGACGACCGGCAACGAGCCCGCGAGGACGCCCAGTCGTCACGTCACCCAGGATTCGCAGCAGCAGCAGCACCAAGTGGCGAGCCAGGATCGACAACACTTCGGTGATCCGAACAATACGTTGAACGCACAGAAGTACGCACAGGCGCGTTCCCAGGAGCAGCAGTCGCAACTGTTGACGTTCCAGCAGAATTTGGCCGGTCACGAGAGCCTCTATCAGCAAGCCGGTGGTTTCCAAGCGGCGCCGTATCCGATGCCGAATCCAGGCCTGAGACCGGTATACCCGAGTCCTCATTACTTCGACGCGAGCAACAAGAGCGCACCGTCCGCCACCAGCGGGAACGCCTCGAGTCTCCCGCCCGTGAAGAAACGCATGTACAACGAGCCCGGAAGCGAGAGCGTCGCGCGCACGGTCGTTACCGCCCAAGAGAGCCCGCGCGTCACCCAGGAACAGCAGAGTTTCGCTTTCGACCCGATGATGGCGCTCGGCCAACCGGAAACAGTCGCTGCTGCCCAATTCGATCCGAGTTTCGGCAGTTTGGCCGACACGGTCGCGAGCAATCCCGCATACGCTCGTCTCGGCCTCGGATTGGTCGGACGTGGAACGAAGGAGCAGCAACAACAATTGCTCGCGATACCGCGACCACCCGGGAAGGCGGACGGCCTCGTTTACGCCCGTGGCGCCCCCTCGGCCACTTCCGATCTCGATCTCAATCTCTTGCACAGTTTGCAGAACGCCGCGGCGGCGAAGAACATCCAGAGTATGCAGTCGATCGGGAGGAGAACGGCCGAGACTGGCCAAACACCCGCGGCACCGAAACCCAAGAAAACCCGGAAGACCAAGGCCCAGCAGCAGCAGCAAGCCCAGCAACAGCAGCAACAACAACAGCAACAGCAAAACACCGCGGCTTCGCTCGACCAACAGCCGAGCCCCGGAATGCCCGGATTTCCTCAATATCCGAGCAGCGATCCGATAGGCCTGAAAAACGCCGCGGTCGTGACGCCGGGCGGTAGCGCCTTTAATTTCGCAACGCCAGCCGCCTCCGCCGCTAACAATTCACCATTCTACGACAAGGAAGCCTCGGCGGCCGCCGCCGCTTTTGCCTTCCTCGACGAGTTTCGCAATCCCAACAGCTACTACAGCATGGCCCTGCGGCAGCAGCAGCAGCAGCAGCAGCAGCAGCAGCAACAACAGCAGCAGCAGCAACAGCAGCAACAACAACAGCAACAACAGCAGCAACAGCAACAACAATCGCCGACACCCGTAAGCGAGGCCGGACAGCAAGCCTGCAACAAATTGACCAATCAACAGGCGAGAAATTATCCACATCCGTTTTTGCACACCGCCCAGAGACCGGCCGCTTACGGGCCACCCGTTTCCGCTTACGTCACACCACACGGACCAAACTTGAGCATGGACCCCGCCGCTTACCAACAGTATCTACACTCGTTCTACGCGCTACAGCCGTCCACGCATCATCATAGATCCTCGTGGCTCTAGCCTCTGAGATCTTAACGAGACTGAACCCAATCGGACGAAAGACAGACAAAAGTACTCTCGACAAACACCGATGACAAATGCGCGTTGGAAAGTTGATTTTTTTTTACCCGGTGACAGTATTTCTCACGTCTCGATAATACTTCCGTTTGTCATCTACTTTTTTCTCGCTGCAGTCGCCAACGATTGCAAAGCTCTCTCTCTTTATTTGCTGGACGAACGCGACCCCTGGTTTTCATACGCTATTTCGTACCCACATGCCTTTCCTATCTGCGCCACACCCTCCCCCCTTTTTTTTACTGAACTATACACATACTTTTGTTTTCGTTTATTAGGCTCTTTTTTCGACTCATGTTTTTGTTTTTTAACGACACGATTCCAAGATTTTTATACACATCCGCGATGAGAATTATACTTAACTTAAATATAACCCGTATTATGTGTAGTAATATGTATATATAATATACAAAGAAGATGCGGATGTGACGCGTATACAGATGCAACACACACGGGTCGCGAATCACGATGCATCACACACCATCATACGAGTTCTATGTCCGCTTTCGTTTATATCTATTATTCTCTCTCTCTCTCTCTCTCTCTCTCTCTCTCTCTCTCTCTCTCTCTCTCTCTCTCTCTCTCTCTCTCTCTCTCTCTCTCTCTCTCTCTCTCTCTCTCTCTCTCTCTCTCTCTCTCTCTCTCTCTCTCTCTCTCTCTCTCTCTCTCTCTCTCTCTCTCTCTCTCTCTCTCTCTCTCTCTCTCTCTCTCTCTCTCTCTCTCTGTGTTATATTATCTACTTCTTTTTTTCTCATCTCGTCGTGCGGTCGTTGTCGTTCACGCTCGTTTCGTTCTAACCATGTGTCTCTACCAAAGGCGAGAAGGGCACGCGTATGTGTGCGCAGCTCGCGAATGACGATTTATGCGTCCCCATTTTCGAGGATACCATTTCGAATAAGCACAGTCAGACTATTATTGATACACACTTATATACGTATACATATACATACATATACACATATTATATATATATATATATATATATATGTATATGTATATCAGGGTATGCTGAAAAAAAAATGCATACCAAAATGAAGCCCTCTAACTTAAGTCTGAGTGGTAGCGCTCGATAATTTTTTTCCCCATTCGATTTATACGGAACATTCGCTCTTTGCGTTCAAACTTGAAGAATTCAACGACTAATCGATGCTTGTCAAATCCGGTTGAAGATTCTTTAATCGCAGTTTTACGGGTTTAAGACGATTTTTCCAAAATATCAATATTATTTTTACACAAAGTACAGCTACATGAAATGCGGAGTGTTTCTTGCGAAAATGAAAATGGCTTTCTTTCGATAGCAGTAACTTGTTGAAAACTGATTTCGCGAAGATGAAAAAAAAAGGTTCTTTGTGTTGGCAGGGTCGATTTACGAATCTTCAACGGAATGGAATACATTTTGATTGCACCTTGAATTATTCAGGTTTGAACGCTGCCACTTTGACTTTCGTATCAGAGCGCAAGTTTGTGATGAATGGAAGAAAAAATTCGACAGTAATACACATACATATATGAATATATATTAAGTTTTCCTTCGTTTTTATATAGTTGTAATAGCACACAACTTTAATCGTTTCAACGATTACTTTAAATCTGTGTTAAAGAGAAAGTGATCGCGAGGACTAGAAGTGAATCGGATAAACGCGTGCTCGCGATTGTAGATTAATAATGCTATTTGTAGTTTCGGAAAACGTAAGGTAGATATTGTTTCTTTGTACATAAGATACATATCCCTCCCCCCCCCTCGACCGCCCTCACCCGTCTGCGACCTTCACAAATCACTCACAATCTCTGCGTACCCAAAATCAAATGCTGTAATACGTGTATAGATACGCTTTTTCAGAAATTACCCTTCCGTGGACTCGCCCGGAAGTTCGACCATAAATAAAATGTTTATGTGCGTGCGTGTGTGTCTCTGTGTGTGAGTGTGTGTGTGTGTGTGTGTGTGCTAGAAATACAATGAGAACGTGAATTGAGTGCTGATGCGCGAAAAAGAATCTACGAGTTATCCCAAAACAATAGTATCGATAAAGATATATTGAACGAAAAAAGCTATATACTAAGAACTATAAATATATACATATATAAATATATATATTGTAAATGTGTATCGATGAAAGAAATTAAAACACGGTTTGTTACAACAAACGCATTTCTTATTTTCGGACCTCCATTCATTTCTGTATTAAAGAGCGTCATTTTAATTCGAATATTAAGAAGGTACGATCACTTCTTTGGGGTCAAAAACGAGTCTAAATTCATTTTGCCCACAGCTGCTCTGATTGATGTTTACTTGTGTTGATTACCACTCCTGCTCGGGAACAAATCATCTGAAATAAAAAAAACCAAACGAATTTAGTTTTGGTACCGTATTATCTAGTCTTTAATCGAGGGATTCAAAAGAATGATTTTTGAAAAAATGGATGCCAATCGAAAGTAATAGCCGAAATTTCGGTGAAAAAAACAATATTTTCCTTGATATATAAAAAAGTATGCATTAAAAAAAACCTTCGATCAAGGACTGCCTTTTGAGATGCAAAAAATGTCTGTGAAATTTGAAGCACATCGTATTAGTTGTTTTTGAGATATTTTCGTCACCGATTCCGAAGAATTCATTCCGAGAAAAACGCGTTTGAAGTTTTACGTCAATTTTCACCGGACCGACTTGAAATTTTTAGAGAATATTTTTGAAAGATTATATTATAAGAATCCGTCGAAAACGAAATATCGATTATTTTTCGGAAATTCAATCTAGGTGTCACCCCTTAATGATGCAAACTTATTGGGAAATGTTTAAATGTTAATTCTTCGAGGTCACACCCTCGGCCTGTAACTCAGTTGGTCACATGGGGTCCGTGTGACCCCAGCCATGTTTAAACGATTGCCACGTTGAATTCATTGTTCCGAATGGCTTATAATGATTCAGAGTGTTAGTTTGAACCTTCCAGGATGTCGCAATCACAGTATTGTAATCGAGATGTAGAATAGTGGAAAAACATCGGAAGGGATCAATGCGTGAAAAAAGCCATCTTTTTCAAAGATTTCAAATTCGGATATTGCATAAGTTAAACTAGATATAAATCGAACAGAATCATAGATAAATTGCATATCCGTTAAATGTACAGTAAAATTCATTGCAGTAGGACACCCTTCGAATTCCGTTTTTTCAATCAGAAGTACAAGAAAAACAAAGAAGATGGCGTGTGGATAAGTTTTGCAACGCTTCTCCAACGCATTGACGCTAGCACGTCCGGTGAGTGACTTTTGAACTAGTACGATCACTCGAGATGTGCCGTAGAAGAAAAAAAAACATTTTGCTCCGCGATTCTTTTTCTGCATATGTACGAGTGACGCGGTTGCTTATACTTGCCCGTGTTATATGCCCCAAATGATATTGTGAAAAGTAAGAGAGCGATCCATTAAATGCCGAAGCACGACTCCGGCATTAGGATAACCCGGGATATATGTAGGAGGGTGAAGCGTCTCGCGAACTCCGAGTGGATCGTGAAATGTTTCTCGTCAACAATGGCCCACCGTATGTCGATTATCTTTCTTCGACTATAGTCGCGTGTCTATGTATACAAAGTGCCACATGTCTTATCTATAAAACAATCGGAATCTCGCGAAGCGCGCGTCTCTATATGAACAGGTATTGATGAAATCATCCAAGTTACAACGCGAGAATTCCATCGATTCGTATAATCGATGATTTTCCATTTATTCCGTCATTGACTCTCAAACTCACTGAAGAGGACGCACTTCCAGGGTTATACATTACTCATTCTACGACTAACTTCATCATTAACGGGGTCATCCCATGTGGCTTTCCCGAACGTTCGAAGCGAAATTCGAAACACTTCAAACGTTACAGCCCGTCAACGCTGTGGCTCACCGCTCGGGTTCGGAGCGAGCGTAAATTTTAAACGCGTTTTTCTCAAAATTGCATTATCGAAATTGGCATGCATGATTACTCAAACACTTTAAACCGATTTAGTTGAAAGTTGATAGAAATATTTGTTGGTTAAAATATATCGCTTTTGAAAAAAAAAACGGTGGTTTTTCGACTTTTACAATTAGGCATAACCTCTTAACTAGAGATATGAAGGGTTGAGTCAGAGATTTCGGACTCTCAGTACTCGCCATATTCGCACTATACGACTGGGACAACGCGTACGATAAAAACCACCCTCGTGTATGCAAAGCCCTCATGGCTAAGTTACCTGCGTCGTCCACTCAAAATGTAACATTTCAAATGTCGCGAAAAAAAATTTCATCTGCTGGCGGCCATGTTTGTTTTTTTGTGATTTTTTAATACTCAACATAGGTAACTTTGTGTTAAAAAATGCGTTTTTTTTTCAACAATCGTTTCTCAGAAAGAATTTCGGTATTCGGCCATTTTTTTCGGGTCCCTAGGTCGACGTAGCCCCTTGACGCAGCGCTTCTGCGTTGAGTAGAGAGATGAAAATTCTGCCGAAGTAAGCACGTAAAATATATTTATATGTACAGTGTTACAATCGTGACACGATCACATTGAACGTACAGGCGTGCCGTATACGACACGTCTTATTTATCGTATCTCTTATTATTGTTCGAACGATTCCCGTACAACTATTCAATTAAAATAAACAGCAATCGTCCGCGTGCCCAAGATCGTCCTACACACTTCGCACAACCATTCTCCATATTCCCAAGTAAAATGCTTCCGTCGATTTTTTGCTTCTACCCATTCGTTTATGACGATCGGTACAACGTTGATCGCGGGCACGCACACACGCTTTCCCGACATTACCGCAGAGGGGATTTAGAATGCGGATTCTCTCTTGCTCGCCCTCCGCCTCTGGTTCGAAGCGTTCGATTTAATTTCTCGTTGAATCGAGAGATTCGAGCGAAAGGAGTATTCGTGTAAAAAGTGTAACGGTATTGGGGTGTCGCACATCCGGGTCTTCAGCTTTTGTACGAGAGGTCGCGATCTGTCAAGTTCCACAAATACGGGTATGCGTTGCGATCTCGCAATGGGGCAGAAAAGATAATAAAAGAACGCAAAGAACAGTGTTGCGATGATGGTTGCGATCAATGGCGCGAACCTTGGATATGGGCTACTGTATGAAAAGGAATGTGGGTTCGTCGTACGTGTTCGCGGTGCATAAACGTTGTGGAGTAAAGTTGGTCGGGAACGCGACGATGTGCGCACGTATATGTGTGTCGGACGAGAGTGCTCGACGCGGAGCACATACGTGGAAATGTCAACGTAGCAATGGGAGAAAGAGGTTCTTTCTCACTTTGATTTTCGTTGTTGGATTTGACGAGAACGCTGGGAGAGGGAGAGAGAGGGGGGAGCGAGAGAGCGAGCAAGAGCGTCGGAGGAGGCAAACGCATCCTATTAAAGGTTCAGAGATCGTTTATGTCGCGGCGGGAACGTGTGTGTGTAACGTGCCCTCAACGGATCCGATCACTCCGTGACGCCGGTGGCCTTTGGCTGTATGACGATCGCGGCAATGTCGAGAGGGATACAATAAATTTTGCCGCAAATCTCGACATTATATTCTTGCTCCCGTGGATAAATAATTGAGTCTATGTAGGGAAGAGAATAGCGTGGGGAAGCTCGTCGGTTCGGTTGCGTGTCGCGAGAGGGCGCTCGCCTCCCCTCGTCTCGGCCGCCCTCTTCGATCAATCCCCTTGGACGTTCGGCCGTACATCAATCGCGCGTCATTAAATTTACTCTCGGCTTATGGAGATTGGAGTGACGTGCCTAAAGTGCCGCGTCTATCCAATCTTCTTTCCCGATCTACTTTCTCACCCTTCGCGCCGAGTTAATTGAAATCACACTTGACGCAATAAAGTTTTTTGAAACTGCGCGCGCATACGAGCTTCGCTTGCATCTCGTATCTTTACGAATATTTCGCTATGATCGATCGTCGGGGGCGTTGTTGAACCTTTTCAACTGAGAAATACAGATGGGATCGCGTACGAAACGTGCGTTCGTCGAGCCATTGCTTACGAAATTCTCTTTGATGATGAGAGAACAATTATTCGTCCGCGCACAAATATGTATTTATCCAACGTTCCGGGAGATCAAACGTACATCATTATTTACATCTACGGCACATTGCTGCAATTATCGCCAGGGGTTGGAGCTCTGTAAGCAGGTGGACGTTGAGTAGGTTTGAGTTTGGATTAAGGTAGTCCTATCGCCAGGTTTCAATTCATAGGACTTTCATAATTTTTTTGAGCTTCACTAAATATATCAATAATCGTCTCTGTAAAACTTCAGGGTCGCTTATCGACCTCATTACGGAGAAAAAAAATATAAAAATTGCGTACTTTTTTGAAGGAATCCCGGGACGACATACAAAAACCCAATTTCCGGTCGCTACAAAAGTGTACACAGTAGTGAGAATCCGTCAGATTTGTAAAAATAATCAGATTCACATACTTAACACTTGTAGTAATCCAATGCTCTCAGAAAAAATACGCTTATTGACCTAATTTTCGTGTAATGTCAAGTTTAATTTGAACTTCCGGTATTGCATTTGTTACCACTTGCTACGATAAAGAGACGTGGCAGCAAGGCAACAGCTGAGTGTAGTCGTAACCTCATCTCACTCATTCGAATTTCGACACATATTTCATTTTTAACCAACATATTTTGTCGACGCAAATTTTCCACGCTTTTTTACCAGTCGTGGCCCGAATACAATGCTTTACATTTCCCGCACCTGACATTGTTTTGACAAATCGACGTTGAAAAGCATGGAGGTTAAACTCGCCCGAATGAGTCAAAAGAGACGGAGATAGAACCAATGGTGCCAAATATCAAACCTAGAAATACTACGCGAATCGTTAGAATAGCTCTTTTTCATTTTTCTAATTAAATATAAACATTCATTAAACAGTTTACAAATGAAAAATTTTAGTTATTACAAATTATTTTTTTGCATATATTAAAAATATAAATTGTACCGGTTTCCAGTATGATCAGTGGTATGACTAGTGTGAAGCAATAGGACTACCTTACATCCGGTAAACCGGCGTCGGTGTAGTCAGGAGGGCTCCCCCTACAAATCGCGGTGCCCACCAGAAAAATCGATCTTAAATGAGTAAATTAAAATAATCGATCAATGTTATTTGTTTAACACAAGCAAGCACAAGGAAGTAAATTCATACAACTTGAACGATTTCTTTTGTCGTAATTTCGTGACTTGTATAAAAATTAGCTGTTGGATTACGTAAATTGAATAGATATTCAAATTTCACAATTGAGCGAACTGTGGGCAAAAGTAATACACTGGATTTGCGATATACAGCCAGAAGAATACATATTTACTACCAAGTAATAGATAATATTATTGAAAATCTAAAGACCAATCTAAGTATCTAAAATCTAGATTTCGTCAATCATTATTTTTGAATCTTATTAATTGATAGGTCAGCTTTAGAATCTGAAGCGATATGGTCATGAAAAACATACTTTTAATTTTATTTTCCTGCTTTATATTCCTCGTATTAAAATCTCTGCCACAACATCGTAGAATGATTGTCACAAAGCAAGAAAAAAGAATTGTCCCTCTGCAAAAATGGTCTTGGCGGCAGTAAATTTAACATTTTTCATCGTCAAAATATACAAATAAATACAGGGCGTCCTGTTGTGAAGGGATAATCCTGCAGCTGTCGATAGGTCAGATCATGTCCTGCTGTATGCTGGAATTTCAGTTGTAGGACTATTAAAACGTGCGTGTTTCTTTTTTTTCCACAATACTTCGTTTAAGGGGTTACCCCCACTTACGATTTTGAAAAAATCGATTTTTTTATTGCATTTTTTTGAAGTATAAGTATGTGAGAATATGTCCTGAAAATTTCAAGTCGATCCGAACAAAATGGACTGAGATATGAGCGTTGAAAGAGAAGAATCCGTGAATTGAAGAACGGAAATTGGAACTTTAAACGCGTTTTTCTCAAAATGGCATTTCTGAAGTCGGTGACCAAGATTACTCGAACACTAATGAACCTATCTTCTTGAAATTTTGCAGGCTTATTTAATACATAAAAATGTAGTCTTTAATCGTCCGATTTTTTTTTCGAAAAAAAAAATGGCCGTTTTATAGCCAAAAACCGGCCGTTTTTTTTCGTTAAAATCGAACCATTAACTTTGACTGTCCGCCATTTTGTGAAAAATGAATATTTTTTGAAATCCTTCGATTAAAGACTAGTTTATACTTATATTTGACTAAATCCATCCGCATTTTTTTTCAGATGATCCACTTCGCCGCAATGTTGGTCACCGCAAACCGTGTATATAAAAACATTATTTCATTGACGGCCATTTGCCACTAAACAATGTAATTTTTTTCAATAAAAAAATTACTGAAAGTTCTTCAAGATGTGTTCTTTAAGATGGTATATTGATCGATTAAAAAAGTCTTGTAGTTTTCTTTAAAAAAATTCATGAAAAAGGCCTTTTTTGCGCTACAAGTGGGGGTAACGCCTTAATCCATCCCTCTAATTTTTCAGTCAAGAAAAACGATCCGCCTAAGCGCCGTCTCTCGTGCGTCCATGGATGATGCGATCGTCTCTGCGTTCGCCATACCCGGGGATTATCAGGATCGGCGGGTGACCTCGGGATGCTGCTCGGATGACCGCGGACCGAAGGCGCGCGCGCGAGTGACCCGAGCTCCTCTCATCAAAGCACCAGGAAGGATTATTAAGAATTTTCACCTTTTTTTCCCCCCTGTCTCTCTCAATGCTCCTTTCGCAATCCGGCGATTGAGCTCTTTACGGACGAGCGCGCGAGTTCTTCGATGACCTCGTCCGATCTCTCGGGTAACTAATCACGCGTCGTCTCTCCGTATTATTCTTCCGGGTACGAAGAATACGAAAGACAGGAATGTAACGAAAAAAGTGAAAATTCTTTCAGAAAACACGCGACAGGCGAAGAAGAGTTACGAGGAGAGAAGACGAAGAGGAAGAAACGTCACTCTATGAGACAATATCGCAATTTTGCTGAATGTGCGGAAATTACTTGACCTCTAGAGCCGCCATGCTCAAAGTGTACTCCGCAAGAGCTCCGCTGAAAAAACAGCAACTTCGTACCTCCCAGCAAATGGAAGCGATTTCGTCAATATTTACATTAGAATTTATACATTGTTATGTAAAGTACCTATTTTGGTACGATTGTCATTAAAAAATAAACATAAAACCAGGTTTTGCTTATTGTAGGGCCCTGTAAAATATTTAGTGTTTCAAAAGCGTTCCGTCGCCAAAAAAGTTTGAAAACCGCTGCTCTAGAGGATTCTGCGTAGGAGCCCAGGTAGCAAAACGTTATCCATATGGCATCCGAAAGATATGCGAAACGGATACGGGTAACTTTTTGGTTGTCTTAAAAGACGCCCTTTTGTATTGCAAAACGTATCACTTATGTCCGCTTAGCAGATAACTTATTCGTTTCCGATAGTTGACTATGAGGCAACCTCTAATGGTTAACAATGTGTCAACAAAAGGTTAACTGTTATTGGTTGTCGGTAAGTTAGCATAAAGTCACCAAATCCATATATCCGAAAGATATCCTTGGCACGAAAATGCCAAGATCCCACTGCCGTCTAAAAGTCGTCCGAAAGGCATCCGAATAAGGTTGACAAAACGACATCTAAACGGCATGGAAGAGTACTATCGAAAAGATATCTATTGGGGATATATATGTATATATATATATATATATATATATCCTACCCATTTCTTTATAAAAATTAACCTATTAATAGTCTAGAATATTTAATATAGCTCAATATTCTAGACTGTTGATAAGTTAATTTTTATAATAAAGAAATTGATAAGATATTGTTACGTCGATTTCAAAGTGGGCTAGGTCATTATAAATAAAACATCAATTAATTCATTATAAGTGAAATATAATTTAATATTATAAAAACGGTAGTCGTTATTGGACTTCTCTCCCGTTACGGCCACGTCTAAGGAGGGGTGCATCAGAGACTACGCCACACGTCGTCTGGGGGTTGCCATGCTCCAAACGATCCCTTGGATAACCTCAAAAGCAGACGTACGCTTTTAGAATAAAAATACAGTACATTAAATATATATATATATATATATCTACCCACAGAGGCGACAATAATAGTAGGATAAAAGGCACTCACGTGTATATATATATATTTCAACACCTTTATTTTTTCAACTACTTGTTGTTACGCACAATTTTTTGCCGGTGAAATAAAGTATGACACGCTACATTCGCACTATGATAAAAGTGATCCGCTGGATGTCATCTTTAGGGCAACAATTGGATGACGTTTTACTATATCCCGCCGATACCGAATATTTTAAAAGACATCATATTACCGATATCTGAAAGATGTCATGAAAAAGACGTCTTATACCATTCGTCTTTATGATATCGTTTGGACAACGTTGAACTAGATACAATAGATAACAGTAAATAGATAACTTTTTGATAACTTAAAAAAGTCGTCAACTGGATAATATTTTGGGATACCTTCAAGACATCCGTTTTCATCGCCGAAAGATATAAAATATATAACTTTACGGCAGCATTATACAGGATATCATTTGGAAGACGTCAAATAGTTATCTTATGGTCATATCTTAGAGGTAACCTGACAACGGCAACTTATTGATGTCAATTGGGCATTTATGCTGCCTGGGAGGGCGCGTGATCCCGGATAATTGAGTCGTTCGCCCGATCTTCAGATCCCGAGACGTGTGTTCGTTTGACAAAAGTTCATCCGCGGGTTTGCGTTTTGAGGCTGCATCGCCGAAAGTGAACGTCGCGCCACTCTACCCGCAAATCTGCGCTACGATGGTAGGCTATTTGACTGTTGTACGGAAATCATCTGAAATGGTTAATTATTTTATATAGTCACGTGACGCCTGTGACGTCACATACCAGTCAACGAGCTAAAGGACCTACATCGCCCCTGAGCTGTCGCACGGCAAACCTTCGTCTCCATTCTTATTTGAGAGTTGATAATATGGCAACTATCGCTACAGATAATTACGAATAAACGAAAGAAGCATGGAAATAACCTAGAAAACCGCTTATTATTCGTCACAGGACTCGCATGTGACGTCACTAGAGATCGAACCAATCCTGAAGTGTTTTCGTTCACGTGACCGAACGTTCAAATTTATCTAATTAAAAAATAGGAATAAACGAAAATAATGAATATTTTTTCGATATAATGATAGAAAATACTCTTTAAACGCTATATTCATTAAGGGGAGGTACTTGAGTAAACGGCGAGAAAAAATGGTAAACTTCGGGAATTTTTATCTCAAAAACTAATGTTTCGATTGGATCCGGTTTTTTTTATTCAAAAGTATGTACATTGAGGTATGCTTAGGAATTTTTTTAAATCAATTCGGTGCCTGAAAGCGCCGTTGTTGTGGTCAGCGTCAAACGTGTTTTTCGTTGACATGGCTTGTGGTGCCAAGGATTCCGGACAGTCGGTTGATCTGAAACATGTGAGCGCAACGGATTCTTGAAATATAATATACAAAGGGGTTCGCCTCGCAGGATTTTTTTTGAAATTTTCATTCTCGACGGAATTGCGATCGTTTTAATTTAACAATCGTTTTTCGTTCGCAATTTCCGACGATTTTGGTTGCGTGAAAAAGCAACGGTTCAATCAAATGAAAAACCTCCTACGTGGCGAACGAGAAAAACTATCGAAGAATATTGTATCCAAATTTGGACAAAATCGGACAAGCCGTTTTCGAGATACATCTGGCACCGACTTTGAAAACTATGTTTCGAGATAATCGCGTTTGAAAAGTGGGTAAAGAATTGACGCGCTCGGCCGGTGGGGCGCTGCACGATCTTTCGGTAAATTCTCCGTATAATTTTGGCGATTGCGGAATTTCAACATGTAATGTTCACACAATATTCTTCGTACTTCAAACATTAAAAAACAAGAAGTTAAATTCGATTTTTCAAAAAGTGTACTTCGATGCTGTTTTGAAGTTTGTCGAAAAAATTACTCGCAGGATGGAGATATTTTTTACCTTACCGTTAATCAGCAATCCCAGGGCCATACATTGGTCCCTCCGAAGTACTCGCTGCTTCGTCAGCTGCGAGTTTCATTTTCAGCCTTCGCAATGCGCTCCGCATCCTCGATCTCGCATTGCCTGTCAACATTTCTCCCGACTTGAATTCCCAAGGCATCCATCACTTGGAGATAGCATTTTGCCCCACAGTTAAAAACGCATGTAGCAATATTGGCAGCAATGTTGACAATATTTGAACAATATTTGCCCCAGCGCGACAGCTGCAGACCCAACCGACCGCGCGCTCGACGTTCTGCCGCCTTTCGCAGAATAACCCATAACTTCTTCAATATTGCGAATTTCTACGTAAAATTTATACACGATATTCTTTGAACTACAAACTACAAGAAAAAAAACGAAAAAAAATTGTTTTTTTGAAAAATGTACCGAGATACCTCCCCTTAAGGATGGCGTGAGAATGAACGATATTTTTCATTTAGTCAAATGCTCTATTCTAATCGAGGAAGCCGGCATGTGTTGCGGGCCCTTTCTCGAGATTCCCCCGAGATGTGAATAAGCCTCATCGCGTGTGAATACGACGAGTAAGAGGGACCGATATAGAGAGGGACGATTTCAATTGACAACGGAGGACTGGCGCACGATCTTCGTACGTATGACTCCGCGCTTATAAATCCCACACGACATATCGAACCAAAACGATGCGCCGACGACTGTAGGGGCTTCGATCTCCAGGCACACGCGTCCACCTGCGCCCTCTTCAACTTCACTCGACGAACGTCGCACACACACACACACACAGATGTCGCACAATCGCGAAGCGGGAAAGGCTTGTCGACGATTCCACAAACACGTTGAGCCATCCCGGCACTTGTTCTCTCATACGTGCAGATCACCATTAGGCTATATAAAAAGCCCGATGAATCGCCGAAGGCAGAGACTACCGCAAGGGATACCGCGAGACGAGTACCGCGCTCTTCCCTCCTAAAAACAAAACAATACAGTAGATACAAAGATACACGTGGAGAGATAGAAAAATATCTCGGGTAATCGGCATGAGATTTTCTTCCGTGCTCCAGTAATCAGTGCTACAATTGCCGGGTGTTTTCGATCGAGCCTCGTACACGCTTCGCACAAAATGGAACTTCGCGTAACGGCCGGCACCCTGGTACGTGTGCCTCAAAACTCCAACCGGAAACGCAGTTACTCTTGCCACTTTTTCATTTAACTTAGAATCGACGGGGTGCATTGAGAAGTGCGGATTTCGAGCTCGGAACGATAGGCCGCATTTTTAGGGGTAAAGCCTCGAGTGTGGGAGATTGTTCGACAATGCAGTAATCGAATTTACGAGTTTCACTTCACTCGTCCATATTCACTTGTTTGCGATCCTCGCAATTGACATTTTCTCTAGAAAAATATGTATCAGGACGTTGAATAAGTTCTCGCCGTTTTCCAACAGATGGCGTTACCAGAGTTGCGTGCGTGTAGTTTAAAATGGTCACGCATCTATAAAGTACTATAAGCAAGCTTGAAATTCAGTGTATGTTGATTCGCCGAAGTGCAAACAACTTTTATTTTCTTTATAGTGTTAACCCCTTCGTTGGCATTGACGCAATAGTGCGTCAACCTTCATTTCTCTATTTAACTTGCTCTGATTTGAAATCGGAGCCTCACTCGGCGGTTTTTGAGCTCGCTGAATCCGAATTTGAAGTCAATATTTGGAAATTCAACATGGCGGCGCCAATATGGCGGACAAAAATCAAAAACTTTACTCGATTTAGATGAAAATTAGTACTTCGGGATTTTTGAGGTCGCTTATTATGAATCTGAACTTTAAATTTGAAAAGAGATCGTTAAAATTTCGGCTTCAGTCCGGCCAGTGAGGGACTTCCAAGGTTATTGATAGAAGTACGAATTTGTGTTTACGTTTCGGCCCTGTGGTTCGGGTCCTCTTCAGAATATGTATATTTCTTTCTGTATAAATGGTAATACACAATGTTTTACAATCACGTACGTGATGTAGTGTTGTTTTGTGTGACAATCATGTTGGTACTGTTTTAATTATGATTATATACATAAAGTATGGATGACGTCTTAGAGTTACTTATTGTTATGTGTAAGTATCGGTGTGTGAAATGTACAGAGTGTGGAGAAATTATAAACGTAAGATCTGATAGTTTACTAACCTCGAAGTAGTGATATTTCGGTTTTTCTTAATTATAAACACATGTTTGGAAAGATGTCGAGTCGAACAGAGACATTATTTGTGGAAATAAATAATGTTTTGTAAAAAGATACTCAGTAGATGGAGTTAATATCGTTTTTGGGCGATTTTTACTGATCTGTAATGGATAAGTAGTTATGGGTTAATTTTCTTGTTTCTTTATTGAGAATTTAGGTATAAGAATTTAATCTAAGAAAAGTTTTAGTGAATAATCAGAAGTTATGGTAGTTACCTATTGAGTTTGTTCATAAGAGTGTGTTATCTTTCCAAAATGAGTAAAGAAAAAACTCGAAATATGTAAAGAAAAACTCGAAATGAGTAAAGAAAAAACTCGAAAGAAAAAACTCGAAAAACTCCGGCCCTCACTGGCCGGACTGAAGCCGAAATTTTAACGATCTCTTGTCACCTACACGGCCGCACACTTCTCTGATTCATTTAAATTTGAAAGTTCAAAATGGCGGCGCTAGAATGGCGGACCGAAATTGAAAATTTTACTCGATTTAGATAAAAATTGGTACTCTGGGATTTTCGAGGTCGCTTATTACGAATCTGAACACAAAATTCAAAAAATTTTAATGGCGGATCTAATATGACGGACGAAAGTGCAAAAAACAGCTCGATTTGGATAAATCTTGGTACTCGGGGGATTTCGGGGACTCTGAGTGTGATGCTGAACTCAAAATGAGGGATTTTTTCATAATACAACATGGAGCATAATACAATAAATAGGTGGAAATATATGAAGCTTGAGTACCGAGTTTCATCTAAATCAATCTGTATTATTTGTATTTTCATTCGCCATATATGTTCGTCATTGTGAATCCCTGAATTTTTAGTTCAGATTCGTAATCAGCACCCTCAAAAACCCCAGAGTACAAATTTTCAGGATAAAAAAATGTCCTGCCATTTTGGGCATTTTTTGTCGAATTCTCTCTGCCAACGAAGGGGTTGAACATGTCAAATTTCGTGCCAAAAAGGGTGTTTGCAGGGAGTTTGACTGCACTACTTTATTAAAAAAAGATCGGCAAATGAAGCACCGAGAATTCGTGTTAAGATTTGTATGTGTCGAATTGAACGCATTACTCCATGAAGGCTCGTAGCAGACGGTAGGTGAACTTGCAGAATCATTAGCAGTTGATCACACAACAGTTTCAAAACGTTCAAAAACATTAGGAACGAATTTTCTTTTTTCAAATAAAGCCTTGATTTTCACGAAAAAAAAACAGCGAGAACTTATTCAGAGTCCCAATATATATTTTTCTCTAAACGCAATGGTGAAAAACGCATAATTGTAATTCGAACCGACTCGGTTTTGATCCGAACACCGATAATTGTCTTGGAGAACATCGGGGGAGTTCTGTGAATAGCTTTTCCCTCGATTGGCAATTTTCACGGTTTCTCGTTAGCCCGTGAGGTGCAACGAGCCCCCAGTGTTAAAATGGACTCCGTCCACTTTCGGAAGATTCTCAAAGATCGCGTCAATCCGGGCGTAATTATCGAAAAATCGCATTAAGCCGTTACCCCCACTTGTAGCACAAAAAAGGCCTTTTTCATGATTTTTTTTAAAGAAAACTACAAAACTTTTTTAATCGATCAATATACCATCTTAAAAAACACATCTTGAAGAACTTTCAATAATTTTTTTATTGAAAAATATTACATTGTTTAGTGGCAAATGGCCGTCAATGAAATAATGTTTTTATATACACGGTTTGCGGTAACCAACATTGCGGCGTAGTGGATCATCTGAAAAAAAAATGCGGATGGATTTAGTCAAATATAAGTATAAACTAGTCTTTGATCGAAGGATTTTAAAAAATATTCATTTTTCACAAAATGGCGGACAGTCAAAGTTAATGGTTCGATTTTAACGAAAAAAAAACGGCCGTTTTTTGGCTATAAAACGGCCATTTTTTTTCGAAAAAAAATCGAACCATTAAAGACTACATTTTTATGTATTAAATAAGCCTGCAAAATTTCAAGAAGATCGGTTCATTAGTGTTCGAGTAATCTTGGTCACCGACTTCAGAAATGCCATTTTGAGAAAAACGCGTTTAAAGTTTCAACTTCAGTTCACACGAAGAACGGATTCTTCTCTTTCAACGCTCATATCTCAGTCAATTTTGTTCGGATCGACTTGAAATTTTCACGACATATTCTCAGATACTTATACTTCAAAAAAATGCAATAAAAAAAATCGATTTTTTCAAAATCGCAAGTGGGGGTAACCCCTTAAATTGAACAAAGGCCTTCGGGACTCTCGAAAAATATTCTGCATATTCAACATTATTAATACGTTTGTGTACGCATGTAACGAGGGTCCGAGAGTGAAGCAGGGGGAGGGGCGCGTAGCGAACGAACACACGGAGCCCGTCGCAAAGCCTAAGGGGCTCTAAATCATTCGAAATTATCGTTGAAGCCATCGGTGAAAGTGGTCGATAGTTCATTCCTTAGTTCGCGTGTATGAAACTGCATTTACCGGGGGAGAAGTCATATTCGTGTGCGTTTGCAAGAGTGAACGGTCGATTGGTAACTGCGAACTGCAAAAAAAAGTGCGATGGACGCGGGTCGCCCGTCACTTTTTGTTTTTTTTTTAAATCATTCAATTAGAATGAAGCTCCGTAGGGAGCGTTCACGAGCACGAGGACGCTGACGAGCGTTATCGCTTTTCATCGTTCTGACGTTGAATTGTATCGCTTGGAGACGATTCTCGGTAGAGGGCGGCGCAAGGGCGTAACGTTTTTCGATGTTTTTCTGCGTTGTCTTCAAAGATTGCAGTAGAAAGGGGAATATATCAAGATTAATAGTGTGAGAAAAGTTAATTTTGCTATAGTAGGTTGCACAGCTATAGTAGATTGCCGATTTGGTATATTTTTACAGTCGCAGAACTGTATATTTTTTCTGCGTCTTATACTTTAGATGAATCCTATTTAAGGAGGTACGATCACTTCCACGTATCTTAATAATAATACTTCTTCGTAACCACTTATAACCACTTCTTCGTAATAATAATATTAACGTATCCACCATAAAAACGGACTAAAAAGACAAAAAAAATCAGCCGGAAACCTATTAAAATATTCAGTTTTCCGACGAGTTTAGTTGGATACGTAAGCAGAGAAAACCACGATCACCGCACTTCCGGTTGACCGTCTCCATAAGACGACGTGCTTCGGTAACTCAAAGTGCTCGACTTTGCAGTTTTATTGCGAAAAAACTAAACAGTCAAAACAGCTCAAATTTTGGCAATAGGCGCATAAAGTATTCGTCACAATCATATAAAAATTTCGAATCCGAAAGTTGGATTCGCAGTAATGATCGTATCTCCTTAAAAACCCAATATTAATATTCTACGTTAAAATGGGGGAAATACACAATTTTTGAATAAAATTTAATTTTATTCACACATTCGAGGTTTGTTAAATATGTTTGCATTAAGCAGGCTTCCTTTTCGTGGCTTTCGTGATCAGCCATCATGTGTGTGTGTAGGTGTGTGTGTCCCACCTTCCATGATTTTTATATCTGATATGTCTTTTTATGGAAGATCTTCTGAGAAATTATCTTGATCCTTTATTTCTATCCGATGCTAAGAAAAAAAGCACTTTTTACGAAATCTCTAATTCTTCTTCGAAATTTTCGAATAACGGCTAGCGCGCACTGCGGTGCGGCGAGTTTCCGTGCGTTTTTAAAAACGCAACGAAAAAACTCCGCAATAAATTTGCATGGGATTTTTCCTAGCGCGCTTCCACTTTGGTTCGTACTTTACAGATTTTGCGAAAAAGTATCCCACGAAATTTAACCTATGGTATAAAGGTTAATTTGGAAACCCTGTGTAGTAATACAAACCAACCCAAATAAGCCCAACCAAACCCAAAATATTGTGGTAAAAAGTCATTTCACGGTCATGATATCGTAGGTCGTTGGATTCGTTTGAATATCAGCTACAACGTCTTAATAAAAAAAATAACATGTTCCCACTTGAAAAATCATTGATGACCTTGAGAACGCAAAAGCTATGACCTTGACAAAAATGAATTTCGACCACTGTATGAGCCCTTCGAAATCAATCAAATTACCTCCTGACATTTTTTCCATCACTCTAAAGGCAACGGAGATATTTGGGGTGGTCACGTTAAATGGTCCACCCTGTATCTAATTATTGAGATATTTCATCCATACATGTGTATGGATGTGTGTGTGTGTGTGTGTGTGTGTGTGTGTGTGCGTACGCAGGCGCGTATATATATATATATATATACAGGGTGTCCTGTTATGAATAATCCTGCAACTGTCGATAGGTCGGATCATGTCCTACTTATATGCACGAATTTTGGTTTAGTAAAAGTTCCACGGTTTGCGAGATTAAAAGAAAAATCATCTGCTTTTGGTTTTTAACATGCCGTTTCTACAAATGATAAAAATCGACAACAACTAAGCAACTTTTCTCAGTAATCGGCACGATATACGTAGTACACTTTTTTACACCGCAGTCTATCAAAATCCGATGTTCGAATTGGTTTGCATGATGGCACAGGATGTTTTTTCATAAAGTTTCCTTGACATTTAAGGTTAAAAAAAAGACTTTTCTAGATAAAACAAATAATCAAGAGTACTTTTTTTTTATCCGGGTACAAAAATGTTATCATTTGTAGAAATGGCATGCTAAAAACCAAAAGCAGACGATTTTTATCTAAAAAACCGTGGGACTTTCACTAAACTGAAATTCCAGGATATAGTAGGACGTAACTATTGGCAAGGTATTAAAAGGTTGTAAAATTATAATCTCGAAAATGGGGTTGAAAATTCTCCTCAACTTATCACTTTCATTATTAGTCGAAATCATATTTTGCCGATTTGCTGTGGATATCGAAATAAAAATCCCAAAAAACGTTTCCATGATTTTACCAGTTCAAAGGTCGTTGCTCACTTATCAACCCGGCAGCTCACCAACACTGCCACGAGCGGTTGTCATTTCTCAGATGGCCTTTCCATATATATGCACTCACTCGTCACCTCCGTAGCCGGTGACGCTGCGGAGTTGACATGATAACCGCTCGAGGCAAGGCGGTGCTAGTCGGCTGCCGGGTCAATAAGCGAGTGACGACTGTAAATCTGCCAAAGGAAATTGGCGAAAGTCACTTTTTTTTACATTCCGACGATGCAAACTTTAGCGTCATTTCATGAACCGATTTAAAGTGGGATTATTTCCTGAAATGCCCTCGCAAACTCATTCGACTCTCATTTGTCCAACGTAAAGGATTATTTACATTGAATTAGTAATAACGGTAGCTTTTGGGAAAGAGCTGTACGTGTATGTACATAAAATATGTTTCTTGCAGGCGATGTTCGTTCTTCTGGGGGTATCGAGTTATTGTCTGGCCGACAAATTGTCGCCGGGTCAGAAAGCGCCGGCGTTTGCAAAGGGATCCGGTGGATTGGCGCTGAAAGCTCCTTACGGTGGTGCTGGGCCACAGGCGGCGGACGTGGGTCAAAGGCGAGCAAATCCGGCACCGCCAGCGGCGCCGTCCGGGTCGTCGCCTCGAGTGGACGGCGTCGTGCGCGAGGAGACCGAGGAGTTGAAGGAAGTCGATGGACAACTCGTCCGTGTCGTCAAGGGAAATTTTGCCTACGACAGTCCCGAGGGACTTCCCATAGCCGTCAAGTGAGTCACTCATTTCTTGTTTCACTCGCTCCAAATTGTTACGACGCATTTTTGAGTAAAATGCATACGATTGCGAACGGACGAAAAAAAAAAGATACGTGGCTGATGAGAACGGAAACCGTGCGAGCTTTACGTTCGGCACTGCGGTCCAGTTGGGCGGTGCTCGACCCGCGGGCGGTACGAAGAAGCCCGGTCTCACCCCCGGTGGACCGGGAGCGACATCTCTCGGAGGCGGAAACGGCAGCGGCTCGAAAAACGGACGTCCGCCAGGTGCTGGAGGTCCAGGGGGCGCTGGCGGCGCCGGAAGTCGTCCCGGTGGCGGAAATGGCGGCGCTAGTACATATTTACCGCCTACTACGAAAGTCGACAGGAGCTATCTTCCACCTAATTGAAAAAGAATCTGCCAATTTATCGGTTCAATCGCGATATTCCATTAATAATTATTATTATTATTACAATAACGATAATAAACATTGTCTCATTGATCTCGCGGGGCTGCAACGTAAACGAAAAGAATTCCGGCACGATTTGAACAAGAAGGGAGAAACAAGTTGAACGATTCTGTAATAAAAGGACATTCTTTAAAATATACTTTCATTATTGAAGCGTGCTATACAGGGAAGTAAACGTTTCAAATACTTCGAATTCTTTCTACTATGTATTATTGTTATTTCTTTTATTTACCATTTTGTTCACGCGCTTTTACGAGCCCATTCCTGTCACTTTTACTCCACACTTGGGCACTTCGCTGTTTCCAACTCCTCGGAGGCATAAAAACTTGCGAAATGCCTCAAACGGTAACGAATAATGACTCGCATAACGCTTCAAATGGGTCAATCGACCGTAAACGTGGGCATGTACATTCGAAGGTATCGAAAGAAGTAAATAAAAATGATCGTCTCGGGGATTCGTCATAGATTCTATAAACGGGTAATCAATATATTCCTTCAACGGATCTCATCCTCGAGATAAAGCACATGCCTCCGATTGAAGTATTATTTACATTATTGCTGTACCGATCGACGCTTCGATGTTCCCTCGACCGTAAATGCACGTGTGTGTATGTATATATATATATATATATATATATATATATATGTTTATGAACATAGTATACTTTATTCAGGAGCCTCGGTAAGTGCTATACCCGTATGGGCTCAGCAGCAACGGCAGATGATACGTCTGCTGGTCATTCATTATATCGAACACAACATCGATATAAGGATACAAGGCCGGTGTTTTCGTCGTGAGAAAATATTTGCCAACCTCGAAGCGAATCTTGTAACGACCCACCGCGAAGCACGGACTTCCGGTCTCGATGAGATCAGCGCAACGACCGTCCGTATTTGTCTCGCTAAGATAACAAAAAATTGAAATGTCAGTCCCATGATCGTGTGGAGATCGACGACTATGATCCAATGAAACTCTGCCGATCTATCGGTGAATGTCGAAGGATACTGATTTTTTTACAATTGAGAAAAGTCCGTAAAATGTTTAACTTCAAATAATCCGTTTTCGAGAAAAAGCAATAAAATGTCGACAATTCAACGCAGGTTTTGATGAAGAATGACGAATGAAGCTGGAATTTCATCGTCAATGAGTGCATGTAACAAGAGTCGTTGCCAAATTGCTTGGTTTGTGCGATTTTCTCGCCTCAAAAATGATGTAGCGGAAGTGAATATTTTTAGATGCTCTAGACGTCTAAAAACGATTTTTCGACGCACTAGACGTCTAAAAACAATTTTTTGACGCATCAGACGTCTAACAACGATTTTTTGGCGCCCTAGACGTCTAAAAACGATTTTATTGGCGCACTAGACGTCTAGACACGATTTTTTGGCGCCCTAGACGTCTAAAAACGGGTTTTTGGCGTCCTCGACGTCTAAAAACGATTTTATTGGCGCACTAGATGTCTAAAATGTATTTTTTGGCTCCCTAGACGTCTAAAAACGATTTTTATGACGCGCTAGACGTCTAAAAACGATTTTTTGACACATAGACGTCTAAAAACGATTTTTTTTAGCGCACTAGACGTCTAAAAGGTATTTCTTGGCACCCTAGATGCCTAAAAACGATTTTTCGGCGCACTAGACGTCTAAAAACGATTTTTTGACGCACTAGACGTCTAAAAAGTTTTTTTGGCCCACTAGACGTCTAAAAACGATTTTTAGGCGCTCTAGTGTCTAAAAACGATTTTTTGGCGCCCTCGACGTCTAAAATCGATTTTTTGACGCACTAGACGTCTAAAAACGATTTTTTGGCGCACTAGACGTCTGAAAACGATTTTTTGACGCACTAGACGTCTAAAAGTTTTTTTTTTGGCGCACTAGACGTCTAAAAACGATTTTTTGGCGCACTAGACGTCTAAAAAAAACGTTAAACGTCTGGTGCCTCTAAAAAATGTATTTTAAAAATCTTTTAGGTTAATGTTAAACGATACTAGTCATTATCTTTTAACTTTAATCGTTAAACCGCCTGAAGCTCCTTAAGGAATGGAACAACTCGCCTCGTGTTGACCAACGTCCATTCTCCGTTCTCGTGCTTTTCGAGGCTCACAGGAACCCCGGCAACCGGAAGTCCCTTCGTTACGTCCAGGATGTGAACGGATATCGGCGGCTTCGCGACACTGGCCATTTTGGATTTTTCTTCGTTCCACACTCGGCTGCAATAGACGAATTGTAGATCCTCGTAAATTATCCCGCAATACTTGTGCGTTCGAAAAGTTGACGAGAAAGAAAAATTCGTACCTCACCTCGACGTACCGTCAATTTCTGACCTTCCAAAGCGATACGGCCTGCTCGAAGCGCAGACACTCAGGATTTATCGAGCCGCGGAGACGAGTGAAATGTACACCGACTGTGAGACGAGCTCCGAATGCTATATCAAAGGTCACGGAGCAGATTTATTACTGGTCGCGCGTCTCTACGTTCGCTATCGCACGAATTTTTTTTTTGCTCCCTCTCCCGCACGCCCGAGATATCGCCGGGCTTGCCATACCGTTCTATCGCAAAGGGACTTTCAATCGTGCCATTCGATCGCGCTCGTTTTGTTTTTTTTTTTTTTTTTTCGAGGAAGCAAGATATAAACGGTACGATTGAATCGGTAGATACTTTATTGAAAACAATGCGATACAACAATCCGGTTCACAAAAATATTCATCTTCCCCTGTTGTTTTCTTCTCTTTTTCGCCTGGCATATGTACATGGAGGGTGAGAATCGTTCCTCGATTCGGCTACTTTCATTTATCCTTCTATCCAAAGATAAATTGTTCGATTTCGTTATATTCACGGCTCGTTGCGCGCCTCGCTGCAAAAAAGCAGCAAAGGCATTTTTTGTGATTTGTGAGACGAAGCTCCTTTTGTTTGTTCAAAAATCTGAGCAAGGCCGAGCGTTTCACCGATCGACGTTGAAGGCTACCGACCTTTTTTGTGGACGCAGATACGTCCGACGGAGGTTGAACGACAAAGTTTCCGCAAGTTGCGTTACATATTTTTCGGGAAATAAAAATCATGGCAATTCAACGCAGTTTCTTGTAGAATCGCTAATTCTGTTGGTATTTTATTGGAGCAATTCGCGATTTTTCATAGGAACTTGAGCTGCCTTGAGTCTTATCATTTTTTGTCGCGAAAACGATGCAGCGGTACTAATTGAGACTTCGAAGTTGAACTTTCGTCGGACGTGCTCACTGTACAAAAATGCGTATCCTTTGTCATTGCTCGACGAAACTTTCGAACGTCCTTAGTGCGAAATTCATCGGAACTATAAACTAAAACTTAAAGATAATCTTTTTTTTGTGTGAAGGCCTCGAAGCTTTTTTTGGTGGCGAAGATTTATTGAACTCATCTCTCCGAGCCCCGGTAAGTCGTGTAACCGAATGGACTCAGTAGTACCGGTATGTGATAATTCCCCGTTGGGTTTTTAACGTCGAAGACTATCTCGATGAACGGATACATGGTCTCTATGCGTCTGAGGGTGAAATATTTGTCAACGTCGAAGTGCATCTTGTAGCGACCAGCGGTGAAGGTGGACTTGTTGGTGTCGACTAGATCGTTGCACCTGCCGTTCGGTGATGTGTTACTAAAAAAACATAATGACAATAACAATTTTAAAAAAATTAATATAAACACTTATCTATAATAATAATGTGGTTGCGTATCGACAGATCGAATGCAGACGTATAGAGCTTTTCAGTAAATTAGTTTTCAGTATTTTTTTTCAATGTTTGCACCGATATAACTTTTTTTTCATATAATGAAGAATAATATAAATATTAAATATAAAGCCAAGTCATATTTTTCGTAATTCGTGCAAAAAGTAAATTTTGAGAAAATTCCAGAGAATTTCCAAAATTCCCTGACGTATAGAGCTTTTCAGTAAATTAGTTTTCAATTTTTTTTCAATGTTTGCACCGATATAACTTTTTTTTCATATAATGATGAATAATATAAATATTAAATATAAAGCCAAGTCATATCTTGCGTAATTTGTGCAAAAAATAAATTTTGAGAAAATTCCAGAGAATTTCCAAAATTCCCTGACGTATAGAGCTTTAAAGTAAATTAGTTTTCAGTTTTTTTTTCAATGTTTGCACCGATATAACTTTTTTTTTCATATAATGAAGAATAACATAAATATTAAATATAAAGCCAAGTCATATTTTTCGTAATTCGTGCAAAAAGTAAATTTTGAGAAAATTCCAGAGCATTTCCAAAATTCCCTGACGTATAAAGCTGTTCAGTAAATTAGTTTTCAGTTTTTTTTCAATGTTTGCACCAATATAACTTTTTTATTCATACAATGAAGAATAATATAAATATTAAATATAAAGCCAAGCCCTTTTTTTTCGTAATTCGTGCAAAAAGTAAATTTTGAGAAAATTCCAGAGGATTTCCAAAATTCCCTGACTTTTCCCTGATTATTCCAGGAGGAAAGAATTTTCCCCGGTTTTCCCTGTTTTCCCTATGCGTAACAACCCTGAATAAAGTAGTGCAGTAAAGTTCCCCGGAAATATTCTTTTTTTGGCACGAAATTTGACATGTATAACACTATGAAAGCCCAAAGTTGTTTACACTTCGGCGATACGACGTATACTGAATTTCAAGCTTGCTTATAGTACTTCTTAGATGCGTTGCCATCGTAAGCTACGCGCACGGAGTTCCAGTAACGCCATCTGTTCGGAAACTGCGGGACTTATCGAACATTCCGATATCTCCATGCTCTGATTGCTGGAGGTTTCCACGATGAAAAATAAACTGTTCGAAATTGGATTTATTCGCTGGATATTTTGTAATGTTCTCACCTCTCGTTGAGGAAGGTCCATCTACCGCCCATGAGCTTGTACAGGCTGACTTGCAAGCCGCCGATCGGCAAACCCTTGCTGGTATCCAACACGTGGGTTGAGATGCAGGGCATTTTCGTTCCTCCACTTTTACCAGATTCCTTTTTTTTGCAACAATGAGATGACGATGAAAATGCAAGTCGAAAAAGTCGAACGACAAAGGCAGCGGTTAAGTAAACGAAAAGAGAGAAAGTTCTTGCCTGGTTGCTACTTTGCCTGCTCGTGCTGGCGGTCGCGACGGAAGACTTGGTCGTTTGTGCCTTCACGGTTAAATTTGGTTGTCCGGATCTGTTCGACGCGACGTTCTGCACTCTCCGCTTCCGGTCGGGCAACAAAAGACTCGATATGTCGTTGCCCTTGAGATTGCTCAACACGTATTGTGTCCCGGCTCGCAGAGTCACCGTTTTTCCCGAATTGAGCTTGATCGTTTTCGTCTGTCCCGAGGGAATGGATTGCGGTGTGCCGAACGGCGACTGGCCAGCCGCGACACTCAGCGTCGGCGAATTCAGGACTTCCTTCAAATTCTTGAAAGATTTACCGAGTTCCTTCAAACGTTGAGCCGGTGACATTTCGGATTCGCTACCCGCCTCGCTCGAATCTCCTTCCTGCCCGTATCGGAAAGAACGTGGAGCGAAAGTAAAATCGAAGTTGTTCCGAAAATCGAGCCAAGGCGTATTCCTTTTTGTTTTTACAAATGCAACTCACCCCGGAGGACTTTTCACCGGCCGACCGTTTGATCTCCTCGTGATAATTGGCCTGCGACTCGTCGGGCTCGTCTTCGGCCGAGTTCGCCGACATTTCGTTGTCCCCCTCCTGAATAATCTCGTCCTCCCCCACTATCATCTCCATCTCGACGTTCGTCTGCTCGTCGCTACCGTCGAGATACTCGCCGTGAACGTGCGCCATTGCTTGCGCCAGTGTGTCCTGACAGTCGTCGTCATCCTCCTAATGTCCGAAACGCGAAATTTATCAAAACGATCATTCGAGATTGATCAACGAATATTTTCACATCCTTTTTTCGATCGGGAAATGTTTTTGGTGAACTTTCGTCCGAACCTCACCTCCCTCTCCAACTTAATTTTCCGAATTGCCGGATCCTTGTCGTGCTCGTCGATCGCGGCATTCATGTTGCCGTCCTCGTCGTAATCCTCGGTATTGTCGGCGTTCCCTTGCTGATCCTTGCATCGGGAACCGTTCAGATCGTCGTCCTCCATCTCGAGCGTCTCGACCACGTACTCGAAGTCCTCGTTGTCCTCGTCGTATACGCGATCGCAGTCTTTTCGGGCCATCTGCTCGATAATTAATATCATTGAATGACAGCGCCTTTGTGTACAGGGTGTCCCAAGAAGCAAAGACAATATTGCAGGTGCTGAAGCGCCGGCTCACGATGATCCGGAATCACCGAATACGGCTTCAGTGGAAGTGTCTGGTTTTCGAGATATTTACATTATTTTCGAACTCGCGAGAATCTCTAAGGAGAGTCTAAGGCAATATTTCACACATCACAGCTACAAATACGGATATTTTTCTGTTTGGTTTTTGTCTGAATATTACTAAAAGATCGTGCTATCAGTAACAACCGACTACTACTTTTGGCGTCTTCTTTTAAATCCATACTAAATGATCCCATTTAAGATAAAATTATTATTTATCAAAGTTATTGTTGATAGCACGAAGAAAACCGAACTGAAAAATATCCGTATTGGCAACTTGCGATGGGTGAAATATTGCTCTAAATTATTGATTTTCACGAGTTTCGAAAAAGTGCGTATGGCTCGAAAACTGTGACACTTTTGTGGTCATATTTGGTTATTTCGGATCGTCATAAGCTGGTCTATCACCACCTGCAATATTGTCGTTGCTTTTTGGGACCCCCTGTGTATATTCATTACATCTGATGAAACTGTAGAGTTTATATGTTTGTTCGTTCGTCACTCTGAAACTACTGAATCGATTTCGATCAAACTTAAACAGAAACAAAGCTCAAAGGCTCGAATAGAATTTAGGCTAATGGGCATTGCGCTGTGTGGTTAGTTACAATTGAAATAAACAAATACAATACGGATCATATCAAATTTTTTGAAAACCTGCACAAAAGTCATTTCGGACACGTTTTTTAAATATCAGAAACAAAAATTGATAAATAATCATGAGCTCTGTGCATTTTTAAATTTCCATTAATGGTTCTTGCAGTTCGTTATTTTTTTTTCAATAACCGATATCGATCGAAACTGAGAAGAATAAAAACTTCAAACAAAACCCCAAATTGAGGTATTCCTTTCAATTTCCTACAATCAATTTTTATACCCAACGCTAAACGGGAATAAAAAACTTCGAGCAAATCTAGTGGATTTAGACATTTTTACATTTTCTGTAAAAATGTCGCAACTACGAAAATTCCTCTGTTAGTCACACTTTTCCAAGTTTTATAATATTTTCTTTCAACTTCCGGTGACCTGGTTTCATTGTCTTTACGAAATCATCAGAAGTTTGTACACGCGTACAGCAGTTTATATGACATGTAAAGTTATTTAGTATATAAATGATTAGATAGAAAGTTGGCCAGTGTGCCATCTCCATAAAGTTCCGTTTATTATTATAAATCACAACTCTAAAGACTACTCTATTTTTTGTTTTTCTTATAAGTTTTTTCGAACATTTTTTATAGGGTCCTATTCCTATAAATTACGACTCTGAAAATCGTCTAATTTATATTAGACGATTTTTAATGTCGTAATTTTTTGTTCCACGTTCGGTAAATAGGCTCGAAATTTAACCAGTATACTGAGATGTATTTTTACTCCGTTGTAGACGAAAATCAGTTAATTGGAAGACATTCGGGTTCGTGAAAGGAATACCTTAAGTAATTGACAAAAATGTACAAATGATGCATGCCTTGTCCGTGAACCTGCAAATCTCTATTTCTACATATAACAAAACTGTAAAGGATGCTTTGTCCATGATTGTTGGGTTTTTTAAAATTGTGTTAGAGATTGTTCATACCAAATGGATCTATTGGTATTAGAGGTAGCTAGAGATTAGGTTAGGTTTATTAGTGCTCTAGGACCAACACGTCTTCTCGCGCACAATCCTCATTCTTTGTGCAATACAAAGAAATAAAGAGAGACAGGGTAGAAAGGCGCAAGGGAGAAAGTGAAAAGGGAGCGATGTCGATGGGTGAGAATCCCCCATAGTGAGGTAGTGCCTATCCTCAGTAGCCTCTATAAGACCTTCCACAATTCCGCCAAAAATAAATAAAAATATAGAATCGAGGCCGTAATTCTGCTATCGATGGATTCCAAAGTGAGCAACGCCAAGGGGACAAATATATACATATACAGGGTATCCTGTTATGAATGGATAATCTTGCCACTGTCGATAGGTCCGATCATGTCCTACTACATTTTGAAATTTCAGTTTAGCAAAAGTCACACTGCTTTCGAGATAAAAATCATCTGCTTTCGGTTTTTCACATGCCATTTCTACAAATGATAACTTTTTTTTACCCAGTTTGAAAAAAAATACTCTTGGTTATTTGTTTTATCCAGAAAAGTCTTCTTTCTATACTTACATGTTAAGGAAACTTTATTAAATAAAGATCTTATGTAGAATTTTCATAAAAACCAATTCGCACATCTTGATAGCCTGCAATGTAAAAAAACAATGTGCTACGAATATCGTACCAATAACTACAAAAAATTGCTTATTGTCGATTGATATCATTTGTAGAAATGGCATGCGAGAAACCAAAAGCTGATGATTTTTCAAAAATAACAAAGCCCAAAATCTCGAAAACCATGTTCTCGATTTTTACCAAACAGAAATTCCAGCATATGGGTATGAAAAATGAATGGAATCTTTGGAAATAACATGGTAAATGTAAAAGAATTCCTCCACCCTCCTGTACAGAGAATCAGTCGATCTCCCGGATGAGCACTATACACGAAATGCACACGTTTTTTCGCGAAGCGCTGCAACATCGGGCTGGACATTACCTCGGGATCTCCATCCTCGTATCCGGTCTCCATGTCAGCGATCTTGACGCCTGTGCCTCGTTGTGCGTTCATCAGCTCGTTTTGATGCATGAGGGCGGCTCTCTGGTGCTTCATGGTGCACGTATGCTTCAACAAGGACAGACGATGAGCGTGAAGATTCTTCTTGCAGAAAGTACAGTAGGCTCGGGTAGCCTGATCGGGCACCGCCGTTAACCATCCTGACAGTAAGAAAACGCAGACAAGATCAAAACGACGTACAGTGAGGTAATCAAACGAGTGCGGCGGAGGGGCGAGGGGTTTCCTATTTCGCCGCTACGAGCACTACGCGGTGACGTCACAAGCCTATAAAAAATGGTGGAGCGCCCGAGTCGCGTAAACAGAGTGGAATGTTTGGATTTGCCGGATACCTGAATAGCTTTAGAAACAAGCCGTTTTGAGAACAGAAGTTTAATATTGGTGCGAACGATCGTGCCAATTCGACAATAGGGCAGTAATGGACGACCCGACGTTACTTTTTTAGGTTAAGTACTAAGAATCCTTACATCGTGGATCCGAACGGCGTTGGAATGACTCAAAATATATCGATGTACAGGGTTCGCTCTAGTTTGGTGACAATCTTCGGGGAATCGAGCTTTCCCTATGAAGAAAAAGGCCGCGCGCGCGCTGCCTTCGCTACATTGAAGGAAAAAAACCCCGAAGTATTTCACCGCGTGAGTTATCGAGGCTCGCTCATATGCGTCGCGCAACGAGGAACGTCGCGAGCTGTTTTTTTCTTCTTTTATTGTTACTATACCGCGTTACCAAACGACCGGTGGGTATTTTCGTTGTTTACCTCGGAAGTCTGGCATCTGTTCCCATTCTTTGCGATAGCGTTGCGTGTAAACGCGTGTCTTGGCGTGGCTTATTTTGCCGGTTGGCGTTAGTCTCGGCCCATTGAACAATCCGCTGCATAGGATTGACTGGTTTGTCCTTATTAGACTGTCGGTGAGGCTCCTGTTATCCATACCTTGTTTCTATCCCCCAAGGACACACCTGTTACGACGATTACGAGTCACTGTTCGCGCGAAATATTCCAAAATCGTAAAACTAAATAACCAAATAGTAGTTTTTTTTCTGCTGCTGGCCGCGTCGCGCTTGACGGGGAAGCGCGACCTGCGTGTTTCACCGAATACGACGAGCGATCTAGGCTAGTACCGAAGCTAACTCCCTAGTAATGGCCGCGGCGGGCGGTAACTCGCTCTTTCGTCCCCGGAAAGTCGAGGCTGGTAGCCACGCGTCACAGGACCGTATCTATCCAAGCTACCACGTCCCGGTGCGATCTCAGGATTGTTCGGAGTTTCTAAAACTGCCAGAAGGAAATTAGCTCGAGCGTGATTTTCGTTCGCTTTGTCCTACGAGTTTGCGAGGAAAATCAGGCTCGATTTCGGGAATTTCGACGCGGGAGTCGTACATGTCTTTGTAACATTGTTGAAAGCCAGACGCCAACCGTTCTTACGGCCCTGTTCTCTTCCCCCAGACTTGGGACAAACATGGCAGACGGGAATAATAAGATCAATGTGCGCGCGCATGCGGTCGCGGCGATGACGCCTGTGGCGGGAAATTTTGCGTGTTTTGAATTGAAATATATGTGAAAAAATATTTTAAAAAAATAAGCTTTCATTTAATGTACTAAGTCGTTTTTTTACCAACTCTGTATAGTCACCTGTATGGGACTATGAAGGAGAACTTGGGGCGCTCAACTTTTTAATTAAATTTTATCAATTACCCGTTAATTAACCGTATTTAATTCGCCACGATAGTAATTAGAGAAGTTATTATCACACGTTTATAGTCAGTGTCAGGATATTTATTTAATAAATCTAAGGTTGTTTTGTAGTAAATTAAATACAGTTGATATGTTAACGGATTTATGTAAATTAAAGATTGAATGTATAAATTTCGAGCGCTCCAAGCTTTTATTTATAGTCACCTATCGGTGACTTGGTAAAACAAAATTATCTTCTACTTTTCAGTACATTAAATAAAGGGTTGTTTTTAAAAAATATTTTGTTTACGTAAAAATTATTTTCTATTCTTTAGTTACTAGTTACTACTTCAATTGATGTTACTAGTTAGTTGTTACTAGTAGTTTATTAGTTTACGAGTTCGCATGTTAGGAACATGGAATGTTTGTGAAAAAGAACAAAGAGTGTAATTGGGATTGAACTTATGTCTAATTGCTATCCATACCATTTTCAACTTTTTATGTAAATTTAACGATGTCCCATCATCCATATAAAATTTAACTAATGTATACAGTTTCGTAGCCGACTGTGTTTGTAGGTGAAACGTTGATATGCAACGTTTCACCTACAAACACAGTCGGCTACGAAACTGTATACATTAGTTAAATTTTATATGGATGATGGGACATCGTTAAATTTACATAAAAAGTTGAAAATGGTATGGATATTTTCCAAAATTTGAATTATGCATTGTCACTTTTTAGATGAATGTTTGCAAAATTTCATATCTGACCACAAACTTCTTCGAATTCTTTATGTGTAATGAAACCGGTTAACAACGTTATCGTCAGTGTTAATAACGGGCTATATCTACCTAGAGGTCCAAAAAAATGGACCGATTCCAATTTTTTTCTGGGAAATGGTTGTCCACAAAAAGCATTTTTTTAACACAAAGGTAAATATATTGAGAACGTTTAACAAAAATGATTAAAACATGGCCGCCGGCAGATGATGACATCTTTTTCGCGACGTTTGGCGGTGGACACCCTCTAGCGTAAACGGTCCATGTAAAATATAAAAAGCCGAACAGGTTATTCAAGTTAACAATAAATACGAGTCGCTGACGATCGGAAATTTTTTGAATCGTTTTTCTCTTTACAATGTGGCGACGCATTGGAACGTGAGGACTATTGAAAAATGATGATCGATTTTGGAAAAGTCAGATCCTCAACGACTTCAAATGTTTCTCATCGTTTCTCTTGTAAATTTGGAAACAAACCATCCAGTGATTCTCGAGATATCATGTCCACCGATTTTGAAAACAGTGCCCAGTTAGCCAAGCGTACCATTGGTACAGCGTACAGCAAATGTGGAGTACGCCGTACTATACAGTTCGGGTAATATACGGGTACGGGGTATCAGCGTAATCGTACCTTCACGGTACCGTTACCGTGGAGTCATACCAAACTGTAGAACACGGTGGCACCACGGCAGCGGTACTGTACCAGTACCATACTTTGGTACTGGATTGGCGAAAACGGAAGTCGGGTTGCAGAAGCAATAGCGAGTGGATGTGTATAGAGTCTTTCACCACGTGGTCGGTCGGAGCGCGTCCTAACTGACATTCGCGCGATCTAAATCGACATAGCTAGCCACAGCCAAAAGAGGATTTCTTTCTTCTGTGATCGTGCGTGCGATTGGCTGTCGCTAGCTAACGATAGCGAAAACCGTCGCTCCCGAGTTACAGAATAGGCCTACAGGGGGTCGTCAACGAAGATGGCAGCACTGAAATTGCTGAGCTCGTTTGTATTCGTGGAAACGGGACCAAATACCGAACATTACACCTCGCTTTGCAGGATGCGAAATTTGTGACCGTAGTTGCGAAAAACATTAATTCATGTGACAAAAATTTAAAAAAATCGTGCACGCGCGTAACTGTAAAATCGAGTACGGATGAATTAAGGTATCTTCGACAGTATTCGGATTTTTTTAGACATGGAACAGGTAATCACTCACGTGTGTTTGTTTACATTCAGTCGAATCCGTTTAAACGTACAGAGGACATTTGTTTGTCATTACGGCGAAGTAGAAGCTGTACCAAGTGACAAATGAGTGCGAGAGAGACAGTTGAGACTTTCGAACAGAGATTTCTCAGAGATGAACAATATTTGGAGCTAAAGAAAACCGTCAAGCTCCGCGTCATTAGTTTCCACATAGCTTGATGCTTTTTTTTTTCGACAAACTTAACCATCTCAGAGAGTTCCGTTCGAAAGTTTGTGAGGTTATGTTGACCCTGTACGCGTGCTTGATGGTCCATGACAACAAAATGAATGCGTTCCCCGGGACGCGAATGACGACTGTATTTGGAAAATCTATGAGAAAAAATTCTCCAATACTTCGAGTACGCAACCAAACAACTCCTGACAAGAGCTCATTGGCGATACAAGTGGCCATTTCTTTTTTAGGATCTGAAAACCAAGATAGACCAAGCTTGTCGTACAGCTGAAGAATTCACCAAAGTCTATTACGAGAGTTTAGACAAGAGAAGATACGTGAGTAGAGCAAAGTCCAGTTGCAACCAGCGAAGATTCCTTTTTCCTCACCAGACGAGGCGTTCCCAATATTCATTTTTTGTCACCAGCTCATGTCCAGGCTCTATCTCGACACTGGGATATTGATATGGAACGGCAATGGCGTTGAGGGCAAGGACAACGTACAAAAGTTTTGGATAGACCTGCCACCTTCGGAACATACTATCTTGACGCTCGACGCTCAGCCCATTACTGGTAAAGTTGCATCCACTTCTACCATGCGATATCAAGAGACACGGCAGTGTCTTCACGCCAAGTAATAAAAAATGAAAAATCGCCACCACTGACAAACATGCAACATACTCTTTGTACAGTAAGATGACCTGCTACTGGACGTTTTTGAACTTTCAATCGACTTCACGTAAAAACGCGTCGGAGAATCGAAAATCCAATGACATTTTACCAATATCATGTCATTTTCACGAGCTTTTATTTAACTCGACTTTCTGTGAGATGCCAAACGGAAAATCGACATTTCACCCACTTCCCTACTACTTATAGCTCTGAAATTTTCCAAGCATGCAGTTAAAAGGAGACACTGCATGATTCGACTAAAAAATAAAATGAACATGAAATTTTCAACTATTCATGTAAAATTAGCGATATCTAATCGTCCATATAAAATCTCACTCAACACGTACAAACAAATTCGTAGCCGACTGTGTTTGTATGTGAAATATTTATATGCAGCAATAAGTCGTAAGTTCAATCCCAATTACAGTCTTTGTTATTTTTTACAAGCATTTCATGTTCCTAACGTACAAACTCGTAAACTACTAGTAGCAATTAACTTGTAAAATCAATTAATGACTAAACAGTAGGAAATAATTTTCACGTAAAAAAATATTTTTTCAAAAACAAGCCTTGAAGTAGCCAAAAAGTAGAAAAAACATTTGTTTTACCAAGTCACCTATAGGTGACTATAAATAAAAGCTTGGAGCGTTCGAAATTTAGACATAATCTTTAATTTCCATAAATCTGTTAACATATCAATTGCATTTAATTTACTGTAAAACAACCTTAGATTTCTTAAATAAAGATCGTGAAACTGAGCATAAACGTGTGATAATAATTTCTCTAATTACTATTGTGCCAAATTAAATACATTCAATAAAACTGAATTGATAAAATTCATTAAACATTTAAAAAGTTGACCGCCTCAGCTTTTATTTATAATCACCCAGGTGACATTAAAAAAAATTTCTTCTCTACTTTTTAGTACATTTAAAAAAAGCTTGTTTTTTTAAATATTTTTTTCACATATAAATTTTCCTATAGATTTTGTTTAGGTTATTTTTCGATCCGTCCACTCAACCTTGAGATCCCATAATATTCGGTCGAATTTCCGAACGATTTTTTGACCACGGTAACTATTCCTTACTCATGAGTTTGTTGAATCGAATAAATTCATTCGGTCGGGTCGTAAACATAATACATACGCCCTTTCAAGTATCACTTGACACTTTTTCTCATCAGTGCAGTAGACGCATTTGAAATAAATATTTACACTACTGTGGATTCGCGTACGAAATTATTGCCAGCGCCATTCCTCATCTACGCGTTTTTTTTTTTTTTTTTCAAATCAACGCAGGTCCCGCAGTGGCGAATCAGTTGACGTTCCTCGTAAAGGTCTGCGGCCAAGTAAAGTACCAGGGAAAAACAAGCAAGCCCTTCAACCAAAATTTCCTGATAACCGCAATGGCCGACAAATGGAAGATCGTAAGCGATTGCTTCAGGATACAAGGTACCTTGGATGTCTCCGAATGAAAAATTGTCGATGAAGAATCGAAGCGAATACAAAATATACTGCGTCGGTGAAGGTGTGAAACGTTCGTTTTTCATTAATTCCTTCCCGTTGATTGTAGAATTAAAGATACGAGTTGTTCTCCGTTCTTAGTTTTATTCTCTTATCTTATTTACCGTATAAAGCAATAGTATTATATCGAGTTTTCTTCTTTTTTTTCTCTCCATGAGCGAATGAGTCGTTGGTCGATCGATCTCGGGCGATTATTGTGTGTGTATAATCAATCAAACAATCATTCGGTAGTAGTAAAATAATGATAATAATCATGATAACTTTACATCGACGATTATAAAATAAATACGTGTATAAATAACGATAAAGCAACTATAATACAGATTCATACAAAACAATCAGATTTTATCTTCGCGTCGCCTGTTCGTCGTTCCATCCTTAAAATAAAAATAGAAAATATATATCCGACAACAAAGCAGTACTAGAGTACAGGAAAATTTTTAATGACTAAGATATTTCGAATACTCGAAGACATCGGGATTCAGTGCAATTTCGCTTGACGATCAAATGTTAAAACAAAAAAGAACGACAATATTCCGTTGAAAGTAACGAGAAAGAGAAGCTGGAAGGAGAACAAAACCGAACCAAACATGTAACCTTTTATCACAGGTACTAATATCAATTAAATTGGTAAGACTCGACCGAAATTGTCATTTTTTTTAAATATGCTTAAAAGTTATATATCTATAAATATCGATGAAATTGATCGTTAGCTGTTACATGCGATATAGGCAGTGTGTCGTAAGAGTAAATTCATCGATAATTGTTTCAATCCGCCGATAAATCGCCTGCGGATATTACGCAAAATGCGCAATTATCTCGCGGGCACTACGAGAAATTTAATGTATCGTTACAAAATACGCGGATCAAGAAAATTGTTTGAATTTCGCACTTCTGGAAGAACGTTATCAAAAAAAAAAGAAGAAAACAACAAAAGACACGTCTTCGCGGTATAAAACGAAGCACACAAATCACTCAAAACATCGATTAATTACAGCTCGTTAAATCCCACAGTGGTTGTGTATTGTCCCCTTGAATAAATCCTGGAGGCGTTTACAACGAATATTCAGCCGAGCCTTTCGATCTCTCTCCCCCTCGCTCGACTCTCTCGTTCTATACAAATACAAAATTGTTAATATTGTCCATCTCGGGATACACAATTAATGCTCGCTTAATTTTAGTAAGATTTCCTTTTTTTTCTCTTCGTTCTCACACTCTCGATATCAATAAGGTCCTACTCTACGATTATTTTGTTGGTTTTTGTTCCTTCTCTCACTCGCTCTCTCTCTCTCTCTCTCTCTCTCTCTCTCTCTCTCTCTCTCTCTCTCTCTCTCAATCTCTCGCGCGCGATTATGAATAAATGCTAAGCGTGGCCTTAGTTTCCTTTTGTTTTTACTCGCCCGGTGACAATCGTATGTTCCGCTTGTAAAATTGACCACGTTTAATGACATGAGAATGACGTTACGATAGATAAGAAACTTAACGATCACGCGTTACCTAAAAATTTCGACTTTTTTCGTTTTTTTTTATCACGTCTCTTATCGCGGTGTTTGTGTGTTGTGTGAATTTTCTTTCTCCCATTGATTGCGACGCGCGCCTTCATTCTGCAGGACACGGGGGATATCGGAATATTCGAAAATCTTTACGACGCAAGGCCATTTATCTCCGGCTCATTTTCACTTACACTGTAAGCGTGTCATCGACTATTCTCAATGGCAGATCTGCAGTATTGGCATTGTTTTCTCGTTCACGCGCACACATACGCCTTTACTACACTGAGCGGGTATTTTATATACGGAACGTCCCATTTCAACCGAACCTCTCGATAGTCTTCAAAATTGTCGACGACACTAAAATATGTCTCGTAAAACAGTGAAATGACTTCAGGAGGCGCGTTATCCTGCCTATTCTTTTTTCTACGTGGACACGCAGAGGACGAACGATGTTCAACTAAAAAGAAATGGAATCGTGTATTTTTGAGTGCACCAATCGATGCGGTACTTCGATGTAGGAAGTAAAGAGCTTTTTCTACCGGTGAATTTAAAAATATACGAATCCATTTATACGAACAAACGTTGATTCCTTCTCTACGCTTCCACGCAGGAAAAACGTCCACCGGATGGGGGCCGCTGAAACGATTTAACTTCTGTCTAAAAAATATTCTAGCCTCGTTAACAGCTGGGATGATACTCGAGTGGGTCGATTCGAACGGAACACCCGGTATATGCATATATAAGTGTATATATACATGTAAAGAACTGCGAATGCGGAGATCCCGGCGGAACCAGCGAGTAAAACGTTATATCGAAGATAAGCATTTTGTTTGTTTGTCCGTTTGTTGTTTTCTCGCATTAAAAGTTCGTTACAAGTTGGGCTCGAGTCTGATAAAAACGAGCATCCCCCCCCCCATTCTTCATTCGTAATTATAAAAATTATAGTTCTTTCTTTCATCTCCCGCGCTCCGCTCTAATCCCATCAACCCAACGTGTGGACGTTTGATAAAAAATGGTCTCGAAACTCGTGTGGTGCGATGAGGAAAAAAATAAGGGAAACAAAAAGAACATCAAAGTTACAGAGTTTACGTCGCCACCGAGCATACGCGACCGAGGAGCACCGAAAGAATCACCAAATACTGTTTCTTCCGGCTTACTAAAGTGACTTAGAATACATTATACCCGTATGTATGCATACATTTATGAGGATAAATTTATACATATATACGCGTATAATTATGTATAGTAATTAACGATACGCCCGCCGTGCCCGAACGACGCGATCGTCTCCATTCGACGTAACGTTATTCATATATCGCGTACCTAACGGTGAAAAAAAGGCCCTCGGAATTTTCGACCAATATCGTCATTGTTTATTCCACACGAAACGAGGGGAAAAAAATATTCGTCCGTCCTTCAGCGATCGAAGGAAATTCTCTCAGTCGAAGGTCGGAAAAAAGAAACGCATTTTTTAAATCCCTCAAGATTCATCGAAGAAACGCTCGACGCCCCCTAAAAACTCGAATTTTACACGTTGACGAGTGAACAAAAGAATGTAACTTTTGATAACTATCAATATGAATTTTTAAAAAGAGAAACGCTTTGATCGTTCGCGTTCTCGTGTACAAAATGATTTTTTCCAAATCGAGCGCTGATACGAGTGGAATAACAGTGGACACCTCGCAGTCTCGAACTCCGAGGCTCTCACCGTTAGAGGCGCGATATAATTTCAATACCCTACAGGATTATATGATTAGAACACGCATAACCATTCGTTTACTTCGTGTCACAAGATCCGAATATTTCGTCACTCTCACTCTCACTCTCTCATCACTTGTTTTGATTCGTTCGGCTCTCCGTTTTGTCGTATCTTCATCGCAACTTTCACTCTTTCACACGTACAGTCGCACGATGCTACACGCGCATAAGTTTATCTCTGCACCATATTGGTTACGTCTTTGATCGTGTTCTGTACGTCACTGAGCAGTCTTGTGTTCTCGGTGATATTTCGGGTGCCGGCGGCTCGCAATTGTCGGGCCTGTAGCTCGAGACGGGCGAGAATGTCGCGAAATTGAAATCTGAGATGCGGCGATATAGCGGTGTCGGTGATATTGACGCATATGCCGTGAAGGAGGCCAACCTTGTCGGACAGTTGTAGCCAACTGGCGATAACGATCGAGGGTGTACCCTTGAGATTGGCGATGCTGTTCTCGATGGCGGTCGATATCTCGAGAACGTTGTGTTTCGAGTTTTTCGTCGAGTCTATGACATGTTGCTTCGCCGTGGTGTTGTCGTCGTCGGTGTTGCCAGCCGAGTGGCTCATAGTTTGCCGATCGCAATTCGGCGTCGCGTATATCGACGAGACGAAGTGTTTCGTGGACGTGACGACGAGGGATTTCGGTGGTTTCGCGGGTACGACGGGTTTTTCGAGTTCAACACTTGTGAGGGGTGGCCACGAGCGGGTGTCGCTCTGTTTGCTCGTTGAGCTTCGCGTCGAAGCGCCGCTGTGATCCTCGGGTGATTCGTCGCCTGGATCGGTCGTTTCGTGCTTCGCGGTCGTGCTCCGAACGCCGAGTTTCGGGCTCAACGGTTGATTCTCGATCGACGAAGCCTCCTTGTTTTCCCACAGTCTCTTGAGGCTACTGATGCTACCGGTGCTTCGACGTTTGTCGTCGTCCTGATCCTCGCTCCCACCCGGAAAATCCGTCGCTGTCGACGAGGCGGATACTTCCTCCGTGGCGCTACGTTTGTTCGCTCGGTCGTCCGTTGTTTTCTCGATGTTGTCGACCTTCCGGAGACGCGCCTTGAAGTCGATTATCGGTCCCTCGGACGTTTCCTCCTTGGGCGGATTTGCCCGAGTTTTTTCGACGCGTTTGAGCTTGAAGCCAACGGCATTGGATACGACGCTCTCGACGACGGGAGAAATCGCGGGCTCTTGCTTCGTAGGGAGGCTCGTTGTCGCGTATTTTTCGGTGAGCTCGCGCGGCGTCTCGTTCGCCGTTTCCATCGGTTTCAGCGTCGATATGGCGTACTCACTGGGCTGAAAGCCCGAGGCTTGTCTCGTGGGTGCCTCCATGCTGAAGCTCGCGCACAATTCGGACAACAGTTGGGAGGCTGGATCGAGTGAGATCGGAGGAACGTTGTTGCTCGTGTTAGTTTTACCCCCACCGCCTATAACTCTCTTATCCGCGTTGTTCTTTATCTCGTTGATCAATTTGAGCTCGAGCATCTCCTTCATACCGGGCTTGTCGATGAACGTATCGCTCGTGGATTCGAACGGTGGTGGCGGCGGTGGTGGCGGTGGCGGCGGCGATTCCTCCGGTGGCGACATTATCGACTCGTGCTTGCGCCCATCTTTGCCACGTTGCAACTTCTTCTCGTCCGTTAATTTCGACGTATTATTGCAAAGGGCGGAATCGCTCGTTTGTGTCTCGCGTCTTCGCAGACTAACGCCAAAACGCGAGCTCGCTTCGCGCACCGAGGGCTCGGCCGTTCTCACGTCGTTGCCACGATCCTCCGAATCCTGTTGCTCCCCTCCGGTCTCGTCCCTCGAGCGTCTCTCGACCTTCGACTTTCGCGTGCCGAGCGGAGATCCCGAGCACTTGCTCGAGCCGCAATGCACGTTCAACGAGCACGGCGCCAGCGGCAAGTCGCACTGATCGCCCGAGTTGAAAACCTCGCTCGGCGGTGGCGGCAGATCGAGCGGTGGTGGTGGAAACTCGAGATCGGCAAGCGTCGGTTGGACCGAACGAGATGGGCTCGCGGTACGAAACGTCGACGTGTTCGTCGGCCCCGAACGAAACGTTCTAAGGCCAATGTTCTCGTTGCTCGTTTTCCGCGAACTCGAGCCACGACTGCGCGGCGAGTTCGGCGGTTGATAAGTGCTGATCACGCCGCTCGACGAATTGCTGCGCGTCATTTGAGGCTGATTTCGCAAATTGTTCTGGCGCGGCGAGAGCGAACGGTGCTGCTGACTCTCCATCATACCACCGGGGCACGTGACAGCCTCGTGCTGCTGTTGACTCTGCGAACTCTGCTGTTGACCACCAGTCGACGAGGACGAGGACGACGAGGAGTTTGCCGGTGGTCCGTCCTGACTCGAGGGTATACCGCTCTGGCGCAGGGACTCGAGATAAGCCCCGATCCTCGCGCCCTTCGGCAATGTGCCGTAACGATTTATGGCACGCTTAACATTTTGCACTTCCAGGGCTCCCACGTGTACCAGCTGAGAATAAACAAAGTCGAATGAGCGTCGTTAGTAGCGATACGTCGTGTAAACCCAACCTCAAATATCATTCGGCAACCGAGAGAACATTTTTCCTCTTCGGAGGCTCGAACGTCTCGCGGATGAATGCTTCGAATATACCGACTTCCTTCTTCAGACGCCGATAGCGGCCAGGCAAAGTTTTACGTCGAAGCTTCAATAAGTTGGACTACGTTGTCTTGTGGAAAAATAATGAACTGAAAGTTAACCCCTCGACTGCACGCCACGAATCTCGGACTGTAGGTGGGGTCGGTCGGACCCCAGACGCTTTTCAGATCGTTGTATTTCGGTTAATATGCAATTTTGTTTTTGTAGAGACGTTTTTAGTAGTCGATGATCTTTATTTTGTGGCCCAAAATGTATTTTTCAAGAAAAAAGAAAGATCAAGTGCCTAAACATTCGTGCATGGTGGGAGATGCGTTGAAAAATATGTACTTGCACGAAAAAGACCATGGGGTCAAAACGACCGAGTGTGCAGTCGGAGGGTTAAGGGAGAGTCTGATCCAGCCGATGAGAAGAATCGACATTTTGTATGCCTAAAAATCTACCTAGACATGTGGAGAATACATTGCCAAAGTTATAACATCATATTCAACCTCGTAAGCACAGAGGGTCGATCTGCACGAAAAATGCAGAAACTTCAAAATCAGTAAGACTTCGAGGAGTCTGAAGGCCTACTGGATGCTCCAGGAATCGCAGATTAGCTTCAAACAGCCGTAAGTATCGAAAAACTTGTGCTTTTTACGAGCGAAAAATTTCAACGCGTTTTTCCAAAAACTACGTTTGTCAAGTTGCCTGGAATCGTAGCTCACCGAATTTTCATCCAATTCACTTCATTCCAAGTTTAAATTGAGTCAAAATTAACTTTATACGCGGATGAACCTTGAATTATGAGAAATTATTATTACAGAACTAAGTTAGTACAAAATTAAGGGCGATTTTTTTTGTCAATTTTCATTTTATGCCCGCCATTTTTGCAATCAACAATTCTTTTTTGGCAAACTGTGGTTCACGCGCATTCTACATTCACACTATAACGAAATTTGTTTGAATTTCATGTTTCAGACAGCTTCCAGGAAATCCAGGATTTGAGCCGATTTGGTCGGAACCCTCCGCTTGCGGCTGCTATGTATATAATATATATAGACATTCAAGTATTTTTTCTTGTTCAAATGTATCTTTACATGTAACAAAAGTTTCACGTCCGAAAATAAATGTGATCTTTGAAAAAAAAACGCGTTGTAAAAAAACCTCGGCTGGACCAGATTCCCCTCTTCAGCAATGTAGTACGGCTGCTTGGGAAAAATCGGTTCAATACCACTTTTTCTCGAAACCGACTTGGTGAAACTTGCGGAAGCTTCGGAGTTGAATTGCATCTATCTACGCGTAAGAAAAAATCGGTATCCTTTAATATTGATGACCGAAACGCTCGAACCACCTTAATCAGGCGTACGACGTCTATTGCGTTCTGGTCAGTGGCCAACAACGATTCGGACGATTTCCCCCGTTCAACGGAGAGAGTGAGAGAGAGAGAGAGAGAGAGAGAGAGAGAGAGAGAGAGAGAGAGTACAGAATAATGTACAGAAAAATAATAACGTACGAGTAGAAATCAGCCCGAATTGATTTTGCAACGGACACACTGTTTTTCGACCCACTCGTTCGTTCAGAAAGCAACGCGTCGTATCGCCCCGAGGGTTAAACTAATGGAACAAGCAATAAACAAAGAAACGAAAACAAATCGTGTTTGAATTTTACGCGAGTCTTAAACAACAGCAGCGTGTACACACGACGCTTTTTTTTTGTTAATTCAAGCAGTGCTAGATGCATTTACTCCGTTCATTATTGTCGTCGTTAGTCGAATTGCGTAACGAGTGTAAAATCAACGAATACACAAGCGTAAAGAATTTTTCGGAAGACTGTCTTTTTTTTCCTTCAAATATACCTGTAAATACTGATTGTCGAATTTCATGAAAAAAAAGATGATATCTTTTTTCGTCTCCGTATTCGCTTGTTTAGTTTCGTTTTCTTTTTCGTTTACACGGACACGGCAAACACCATTTAATACCTTCTGGGGTAGTACTTCCTTAGACGGGTAGGGTCGTGTTTTAATTTGTTTGAGATTGGTCTGTTTGTTGGGCGGCGGCACCACCGGCTCCGGTGAGGCCGACGGCTGCGGAGGATAATTTGGCTCCGCAGTCCCTTGGGATCCGTCCCCGTCCTCGTCCAAATCGCAGCCTCCCGCCGTTACCGACTGTGTCGCCATTGTCACGAGATCTCGTGTGATACCTGAGTTGGTCATTATGTACATAGAGAAACACAGTGTACTCCTCGAACAGACTAATTCCTTCATATGCCATTACTTTTTTGCCTTCCTCATTATTTTTCGTACTAAAGCGTAACAGCGCAGTTTTAGGTTAGACCGCGGAGAAGCGTTCAATTACCGCGTTATTACGCGTAACCAAAGCAAACAAAACGTTTTATTTACGGTCGATTATCGTTCGAATTATCACGCGAGTTTCTCGGGTCATTCTCCGTGAACCGATAGCGACGAGTATTCATAAGCGAGGATAATTGCTAAGATGTGTGTGAGTGTGCTCGTAATCGTGTTAAACATTTGTATCCGTGACGTCGTTTTCTCTCGTTTTTTTTTTCGTCTCACAGACTCTCCTGACGATGCGGATCTAGTGCTTAGACTAAAAAGTCGCGTTTATCGCAAACAAGCGTGCTTCAAGGTGGAATGGCTGCCAATTATCTACGATGATTCGTGTTTGTCCGATCACGCAATGACAATCATTCGTTCTTCTCTCGCGTCCTCTATTCGTCTCTCTTTTGTTTTTCTCCACGTGAACATTTTACGAAGCTTTTCACAACGAACGATGCGATGACAGTAAACTCACGTAACACTGCTTGAACGTGTGAGATATTTGCGACGAGTGTGAGATGAAAAATACAACAACAACAACAAAAGATATTTGACGCAGTTGCCTCGTCATCTGAGTGCGAACTTTGAAAACGCTATCTCACAAATGTGATCTATGAGGTGAAAAAACGGAACGTATATGAACGGAAGGTACACAACGGAAACCTACTGCTCTTTCTAGATTGATGCCATGCATTGAAATAAATTTGAATATACAGTGGGTAAACGAAAGTATTTGTACGCGTCTTCTTGAAATTATTCTTCCAAAACGATAAAATGCTTTATGAAGTTTCTGTGCTCGATGGCTTATCCTAAATATACATTGTGTCTGTTTACAAAAAATGTCGGGAAAACACGAACGAAAAAATTAAGTCAAATCAAAAACAGTTTCGTGTGAGATGTACAAATACTTTTTTTACTCACTGCATACACACTACCGGCGAAAAGTATACTTTTACCAACTTGACCGAAAGAGGCGCAAAAAATATCGTTTCGACACTTCTATTGCGGTCTCCTACTAACCGCGAGAGTAATTTTTTTTGGAAAATGACAATAGAAATTTCTTTTTAGAGGGACTCGGAGGTAAACCTCCGATTTGGTTCTAATAACTTTTTCATATCATTTCATTCCCCAAGATTTTTCAGCTTTTTCTAAAGCAGTTTTCGCAGAGTGCACTGTAACTCGTGAAATGAAGGATTTGAAATAAAATATCCAGGGAAAAATGTAAGATTGGAGAAAAAATATTTTCGAAAGTTTGCGTCTATGGCCTAGGGGCCGTCCATAGAAAAAGTCATTTTAAAATAAGGGGGAGAGTCTGGTCGTTGGATGACAGTAACGATAATTGGATTGTGACGATAGGGACGGGATGATTTGGCGGTGGGGAGGGGGGGGATCAGAAAAAACGATTACGTAATATATGAACGGCCCCCTATCGAGAAATTGCGAAAAGTGTATGCGTAATTTCCGCTGGTAGTGTTCATATATACATATGTGTACGTGTATATATATACACACACACACACACACACAAAAGGATTTCCTCCTCATTACGACAGCCATATAAAGGAATCGAATATTTCCATAGTTACGACACGCTCCATTTCGTTAATTACGATCACGTGAGATTCGGGAACTCTGTAGTGACGGGTTCGCTACGAAGTGCTCAAAAAATATTTACGAATCACGATGCAACACGACTTCGATTCAGAGATCAAGTGATTTATGATTAATGTCAAATGATATCTAAATTGAGCATTTAACGGGAGTTTTCGGAAATGAGGGGAGGGGGGGGGGCACGAAAATATCAAATTTCCGGGAGAATGACCCACGTATATTCATCATCGAGCATTGACACTCTCAGTCTCTCTTTTTTTTCGCTCATTTTTATACCTATTTTACGTACGATGCGCATAGCTTTGAGGAGTAGAAAAAAAATTCAACGATACAAGGAAATAGATAGAGATTGAGAATCGAAATGAGAAAGTATAAGCGGCACGTGCAATTTTCGTTGTTTTGTTTCGTATGCACGTTTTTTTTTTCGTCATAACGCTTGAAATGATGTAATGAAATACCTTCAAAAATCTTATCAATACCATTTACATCGGTTCCGTCATCGAGGCCGACACCACCCGCGTCAATGTCGCGTTGATCCTGCTCCTGATAGGCTGAGTCGCGGAACGAGCTGCAGGATGACAGGAGGCTGCGGATGCAAAGGCACAACAATTATCTCGTTTCGATCGACGATTCGTGGAAAAGTAAGAGGAAAAGTCGTCCACCACCGTGACGCCATTTGTTACTAAGTTATTATTCGAGTTATTTTTTCTTTTTACCGAAAACGCCATTTTTTTCCGCAGCTTGCCATTTGCCAAATTGCCGAAATTTCGTTAAAATATCCCGTCCTACAAAAGGTTTATTATTATACTAAAAGTACGTGAACATTTGGTTCTTCCCGATCGGCCTATGTAGGCCATTTATTTAAATAACGATAACTCCATTGTTCATCAATATCTTTATATTAAAAACCTCAACCTCGACAAGACTGTGTATTAATTTGTAAAATCTTTTTGAATCCTTTGGGTTCGAAAGTTATGGAGACTCGTTAACGGGCTACATCTACCTAGGTGGATAAAATGGCATTTAACAAAAAGATTTTTATTTGATAGTATCACGTTTTAGCTACATTCCCTGAAAATGTTATTACGATATTTCTAAAATTGAATGAGCTACAGCTTCTAACAGTCGGCTGGGCGAGCGCTAACAGCACCAGACTTTAAACTTTAAACGCGTTCTTCACGAAACACTGTTTTCAACGTCGGTGGACATGATATTTCGAGAACCACGAGATTGTTTCCAAATTTACAGGAGATACGATGACAAACATTTAAAGGCCGTTGACGTTTTCACTTTTTCAAAATCGATCGTCAGTTTTTAATAGTTACGTAAAAATGACGACTTTTTTCATAAATTTGTTATGCTCGAGTTTCAATTCATCGACAAGCTGTTGAAAAAAATGATTTGAAAAAATCGACGATCGTCGATTTGAGTAACCGTAAAACTGCACAATTATAGCCCTGGGCGGCAAAATTATAGCCCAGCTACCTCTTCAAACAAAATCGCATTGGCTGCGACTATTCAATATATAAATCCGAGGTAAATATATAAAAGCGAGATATTAAATATATTAATCCATTCTTTAGTGGGAGAAACACAAATTTGAAACCTGACAAATCTGGACCATAGTTGACAAATTTGAACCCCAGTTGACAAATATGGATCATAGATGACACATTTGGATCATAGTTGCCAAATCTGGACTATAGTTGACAAATCTGAATCATAGTTGACAAATTTGGGACATAGTTGACAAATTTGGACCATAGTTGACAAATCTGGACTAGAGTTGACAATCTGTACCGTAGTTGACAAATCTGGACCATAGTTGATAATTAAATTAATTTGACTATGAGATACACGAATTCGAGGTAAATATATAAAAGCGAGGTATTAAATATATTGATCCATTCTTTAGTGGGAGAAACACAAATTTGAAACCTGACAAATCTGGACCATAGTTGACAAATTTGGGCCATAGTTGACAAATCTGGATCATAGTTGACCAATCTGGACCATAGTTGATAATTAAATTAAGTTGACTATGAAATACACGAATCCGAGGTAAATATATGAAAGCGAGATATTAAATATATTAATCCATTCTTTAGTGGGAGAAACACAAATTTGAAACCTGACAAATTTGGACCATAGTTGACAAATCTGGACCATAGTTGACAAATTTGGACCATAGTTGGCAAATCTGGACCATAGTTGACAAATTTGAACCCCAGTTGACAAATATGGATCATAGTTGACAAATTTGGACCATAGTTGACAAATTTGGGCCATAGTTGAAAAATCTAGACCATAGTTGACAAATTTGGGCCATAGTTGTAAAATCTGGACCATAGTTGACAAATCTGGACCACAGTTGACAAATCTGGATCATAGTTGACAAATCTGGACCATAGTTAACAAATTTGGACCATAGTTGACAAATCTGGATCACAGTTGTGTAGTTTTTCGGAACCCGTTTGATTTTTATATTTCGGATGGACCGTTTAAGCTCGAGTATTCACGGCCCAAACTCGCGAAAAAATTTCATCATCTGCCGGCGGATGTGTTTTTGTTCTTTTTCTGTATTTTTTGTGATTTTCTTTAAGGCTCTCGATATATGTACCTTCGTATTAAATAAAAATGCGTTTCTTTTTTCACCAACGGTTTCCCAGTAGAAAATTTCAAAATGTGGTCATTTTTTCTGGCCTCTAGGTAGATGTAGCCCCTAAACGATCGTATTTTCCATACCTCGTACGTTTCGGCGGTGCAGGGGCTTGCTTTCCCTTCTTATTGGTCGAACGTCTCATTTGCACGATACTGCTGTTGTTGGCTTTGCTCGCGAGGCCGCCCGTGAAGGTGCTAAGTTTCGTCACGGTGCTCGAGCCGTCTGAGAATATAAGGATTTTCCGTCCGTTCAGAGACGCAAAAATGAGGAAGGTAAAAATAGTTGTCGTACGAATAGTTATAAGTGATGTTAGAACGATATTTTAAGTGGCGATGTAGGAGACAAGGCGCGGTACGTACCCTGGGTCAAGCCGGTATTCGACAATTGATCAGTAACGAGCACAAGGCCGTGTATATTTCCCGTACTTCCGGTATGCGATTTTTTGTATGATAGCAAAGGAATTTCACCTCCGCCTTGCAGCTGCTTTTCTACCTCTAAATTTGAGGAGACAAATATTCTCAATAGTATCTCAAAATCGTCGAAATTATCATTAGTCCGTTAATTGGTAGGATAAAAGTTCGCTTTCTCTCTCTCTCTCGCTCTCTTTTGTCTTATTATTACTTTTTGCTTTCTCTCTCTCTCTCTCTCTCTCTCTCTCTCTCTCTCTCTCTCTCTCTCTCTCTCTCTCTCTCTCTCGCTCTCTCTCTCTCTCTCTTTCTGACAATGAAAAGTGCCGAATTTAAAAAAAATACTTCGAGGTAAAAGATAATATTTCTTTCTCGTCGCTCGAATTACCCTCTGTAATACTGGACTCCTGAAACATATTTTCCAACGAATGATGTATTTCCTTGAACGTTGGTCGCTCGACCGCCAACCATTGCCAACATTGTCGCATCAGTTCGTATACTTTTGGCGGGCAGCCCGGTGGACATTCCATGCGATAGCCCTTCTCGAGCATATGATAAACGTCGGTAAGGTCGACTCCGGGATACGGTGACATCCCGTAAGTCGCAATCTCCCATAGCAATATGCCGAACGCCCATACGTCCGATTTCGTGGAGAATTTGTTGTACGCCAGGCCCTCGGGTGCCGTCCACTTTATTGGAAATTTAGCACCGGCGTGAGCGGTATAAGTGTCGTCTCTCATCAAACGCGCCAAACCGAAGTCCGCGACTTTCACCAAATGATTCTCACCGACGAGACAATTTCTCGCGGCCAAATCTCTGCGAATCGCGACGGAAACGAACGAAATACATTATCACGCAAAGCTGTCAAGCCAAAACCAATCCAAAGGCTATCTCGAATGTCACAGTATAAAATAATTTTTTTTTACCAAGTCACCCATATGCGACTATAGATGAAAGCTTGGGGCGCTGAAATTTTTAAATGTTCGATAAATTTAAGCAATTCTTTTTCATCAACCGTATGTAACTTGGCACAATAGTAAGTAGAGACATTATTATCACACGTTTATAGTCAGTTTTAGGGTTTTCATTTAACCCTTTGAAGCATACATTTTTCTTTACGTGCAATTGGCTTGAAATTTTGTAATCGGGGGTTTTCGAGGTCGCTGGTGGCGAATCTGCACTCAAAATTCGAGAAATCACGATGGCGGCTTCAATATGGCGAACCATAAATGGAAAACATCGTTTACAGCCGCCATATTGGATCCGCTATTTTCAATTTGACGTTTTAGACTACGGGTTCGTATTCATTGGATCAAAAACCAAACTTTTACCTATTTTTTGGTTATGGTTTATCTGCTAGATTAGTCTCAATCAGATTTAGGATGTAAAAAGCTCGTTTTTTTGCTCTTTCGTTATCAATGACAACCGCTACGTGAAAAATAAAAATTTAATAGGTATGTTTCAGTAGTTATTGAAGTCCTAGAAACCTTGAAACGCATTTACAACCGCCATATTTAATTAGAAAAGACTTTTGAATCGTCAAAATCTGAATTGAATTTGGTGTAACACCAGTGTTACACTATGCCCCAAAGGGTTAAGAAATCTAACGTCGATTCACAATCAATTAAATACGGTTGATACTTTAACGGATTTGTGTAAATTAAAGATTATACGTCTAAATTTTGAGCACCCCAAGTTTTTATTTATAGTCACATGTAGGCGAACTGATGAAACAAAATCATTTTCTTCTTTTTAGTACATGAAATACAAGCTTGTTTTTTTTTAATTTGTTTTTACCAATAAATTATTTTATACTTCTTAGTCTTGATTTTACTAGTTAATTGTTGCTAGTAGTTCACTAGTTTACGAATTTGTACGTTAGGAACATGGAATGCTTTTAAAAAATAACAAGAACTGATCGCTAATTGTACATGAAGAGTTGAAAATTTTATGTACAATTCTTTTTTTAAGTCGAATCATGCATTGTCACCTTTTAGATGCATGTTTGCAAAATTTCAGAGCTCTGAGTAGCCGGAAAGTGGGCGAAATATCGATACTCCGTTGTGCATCTCGCAGAGAGTCAAGTTAAACAAAAGCTCGCAATAAAAATGATCCACCTGTGTATGAAGTTTCTACTCTCCAGGTAGCTCATCCCACTGGCTATCTGCGTCGCCATGTGCATCAGTACAACCGCGTTTATTTGATGCTTGCTCTCGTTTCGTAGATAATCGAGTAGATTGCCCTTGCTCATGAATTCCGTGATTATGTAGAAGGGTGGTTCACGCGTGCACACCCCGAGCAATTGTACCAAATTTCGATGCTTCATCTCCTTCATTATCGCCGCTTCTTCGAGAAAATCTTTGAGCGCCATCGTGTCCTCCTGAAACGAGTCGGGAAGAAGGCTATGTAGAACAAAAAGAACCATCACTCATATCTTTACTTTTGACATCGTATGACCTTGCGGGCTTTTACGACTCTCGCACTCTTACGATACTTTTAACCCACGCTTGACACTTGACTATTTTCAGTTCTTTACCACGATTCAAAATCCACCTGACTTTTCCCTGACGGAGATTCGGGTCAAATGAAGAACATATTTCTTTTTAAGATTGATTTTCTTATTTTTTACAATGTCTATTATATCGGATCTATCGAATTTCAGTTTTGCAGCGGGTTTGTTTGGGTCACCGCACGATCACCGCACTTCCGGTTGACCATCTCCATAAGACGACGCGCTTCGGTAACTCAACGTGCTCGACTTTGCAGTTTCATCGCGAAAAAACTAAATGGTCAAAATAGCTCAAATTTCGGCAACAGGCGCATAAAGTATTCGTCAAAATCATATAAAAAATTTTAATCCGAAGGTTGGATTCGTAGTAATGATCGTACCTCCTTAATTCAACTCAAACGTTTATTCGACAATTGCGGCAAAATGTCATATGCAAATAAGTCTAAATATCAGTATGGGTGTCGTTGTGGACGTTTCTTGGGACGTTGATAACGAAAATGCCATCAATTTTGAACTCTAAGAGGGTGACATGAGAAAATTGACATTCTATAAGAGTGAATCGAAGGTTTAATGGTTTATGGAGAAACAATATATTGACCGAAAAGATTTAAAAGGTATGCAATTAAAAAGGTTTGCTACGCGAGCGAAGCCGCCGGCAAGGCAGAGTGGAAAATAAGTCAAGGTATATGTAAGAAAAAAAATAGCATTATGTAAAAAAGCTTGTTAAAAAAATTGTGCAAATAAAACTCGATTTGACTTAAACGATTATCTAAAATAATAATTGTGTGGCTGTGTGTCGTCAAATCGAATGCAAATGTAAGTTAAAGTTATGGCTTACATTTGCATTAGAATAAATTAGCTTTAGAGTAGAGCAGCTGCTTTAGAGTAAGTTAGTGTTGCGTTTTTGAAATTTTCCATGTTTGGCACTGACAACGTTTTTAAATATATATATATTTAATAAAGAATAATATAAATATTAAAAATATGCAAAAGTATTGATTTTTATACCTTTTGGTTTGTTTTTAAGTTGCTTTCCCTTTTCGTAATTCTGGCAAAAAGTAAATACTGGAGAAATTCCAGAGAATTAAAAAATTCCTTGACTTTTCCTTGATTATTCCAGGAGGAAAGAAATTCCCGGAGTTTTCCCGATTTTCCCTATGCGTAACAGCCATGACTAGCGTACTCGTATTTGGGCACGAGGGCGAAGGAAAACTACGGGAAAGCTATGCCGACACAGGCCGCCAGAGAATAAACCGTCGATTCTGGCGGCGGCTCCTGCCCTCTCGATTCCTCTTTCTCACCTTAAGGGTTTTCACGGCGACTGTCATGTTGTACCTCTTCCAGACTGCCTCGTACACGTCACCGTATTGCCCGCCCCCGAGCTTATGACGCATCACGATGTCCGTCCGATTGATTTCCCACTCGTCGGGCTCTGCAATTACGTAACCAAAATTAAATCGGCCCTCGGCGACGCGGTTGTATCATCGCAGCGGCGACTTCGCACCTGGACTGAGCGGAAAAACAGTCGGCTTGTTGTGTTTCGGTGCGGGATACAAAAGCTGCGTTATCAAACCATCCGCTAGCATCGAATGATGATGGACCAGTTCCGCCAACGTGTTGAACTTGCTCTCCGTAGTTACGAACATCTTGAAACAGTTCGGTGATTTAAAAGAAAAATCAATCGTTCTACAAGCCCTAGTGGTCAAGCGAAGACGAATCGACGTTCATCGGACGAAGATACCGGAGAATGTATTCGTACCTTTCCTTCGCTGTCCTCGCTGATTCTGTAATGATAAACGCGTCCCTCGTAACGCAACGAAATACTTCGCTGTCCAGGACTGCTCTCGGATTCTCGCACGAGAAAGCTGCCGTTTATGCCGGAGCTGAGCAAATACTCGGCGGCGTTTCTCGATATCCTTCCATGATACCACGAGTGTTTCTCCAGCGAGTTGACCGGAGTGACGTAGTTGGAGGGTACCCAGCCTACCTGGCCGGTGCTCGAATGCGCCTCGCACCATTCTCCGCTCTTGTTGTAGCTGAGTATGCGTACTTGCTCACCTGGAATTCCACCCAACGAAGACCGATTAGTCGATTGCTCCTAACTTTTCGCTCAAGCCTCTAATCATCCACCGGTCGTGCCTTTTTTCAAGCTCAGCTGGTTCTCGCCGCCCGCTTGGAAGTCGTAGAGAGCCACGAACAATTGGGGATCGTCCTCCTCCTGGGCCAGCAGATTTTCCTTACTCGTCCATCTGGATACAAACGTTTGCAGGGAACACTTTATAAGTTGGAACTCTTTCAACAGCGTCTCTATCTCCCTCTCCGTACAGTGTTGAAGTTTGCATCGTTGGAACACAACGAAAGTTCTTTTTACACTCTATTTTTCACATTTTTATTCTCATAGATCTTTTATTATAGATTTATATTGTAAATTGCTCAATAAATAACTTTGAAAATGGTTGAAGGATTTTTGTAGGCAAAATTTGCCAAACGAAATTAAAGGAATTCGTAAATATGGATTTCCATTTTTTTTTCCAACTATGCAAACTTCAGCCTCATCTCTCTGTGGTTGTTACGCAGTATGGACTCAAAAATTCCTTGACTTTTCCAGATTTTCCACACAGGTTTTGCAAATATTCCAGGGATAGTGAGGTCACATAAAAAACATAATTTCTCAAAGAACCAATATATGAAAATGTTTCATATTGAAATTAAAAATAAAAAAAAAAAGCAATTGAAATTCGAAAGATAATTCGAATGCTGTCAAGTTAAAAAAAAATACATTGAAAGCAAATACCGAACCTGTTCTTTATTATAAACAGAAATATTTATGTCGGTGCCGATAAATAAATGAAAATATATAAACACTTATCTACGATAATAGCTGTGTGCTTGTGTATCGAGAAATCGAATGTAAGTATATAGAAGTACATAGTAAATTAGTTTTTTGTTTTTAAATTTTTACAATATTTGGCACTGACTGTTTTTTTGTTTATAACGAGGATAGATAAAAATATAAAAAATATACGAAAATACTTGTTTTTACACTATTCCTTTTTTTTTTCTCAAGTTGGTTGCATTTTTCGTAATTCTTGCAAAAAGTAAATTCAGGAAAAATTCCAGATAATTTTCAAAATTTCCTGATTATTTCGAGGGGGGGGGGGAGGAATTCCCTGAGTTTTCCCGGTTTTCCTCATGCGTAACATTGAAAATTTGGAAAATTTTTTGGAATTTCCAAAATTTCCTGATTTTTCCCGGCTTTAGCCATGCGTAGCTGAAAATTTTGAAAATTTTCGGGAATTTTCAAAATTTCCTGCTTATTCCAGACGGAGAGAAATTCTCTGAGTTATCCCGGTTTTCTGTCGCAGCGTTGAGGCGATGAAAAAATCGTGTCAGTCCTGACCTGTTGGCAGCTTCCAGAAGACCGCCGCTGGATATATTGGCGTGCGCCTGCTGGAGACTAGCCTGCTGCGATATGGACTGAACGCTGGAGCCGCTCGGCGGATCACCCTCCGGTAATGCCGGTATATGAGGCAAAGGCCTGCTCTGTAGTAGTGCTTCTGTAAAGAACCGATAGCCTGCCGTTTACGCTTTATTTCTCCGCTGTCCGTTATAGACGATCGTGTTGCCTGAATGTTTACTATCGATAATGCAGCCATATTATCGATAGTTCTCGACAAAGTAAGTGATAAGGATCGTTGTTGACTGATCGAGCGATTCGAAAGATAACGCCCAATATTCCACAGTGCAGACGTCGAGGTACACAAACGGAATTATCAGCGTGGATCACTGCGAAAAAGTGTAGAGTCGATTTCGAGAAAGCTTGAATATTCACTGATTCTCCAGTGTTTTGTGCTCAAATGTCAAAAGAAACTGACTTGTTTTTCAGCCTTATACGCTAAAACATGCGATAAAAGTTCAAATTTGACATTTTCCCAAGATCCGCCGCATCGTTCCACAAGACATTTTCGCAAGAAACTGTACTAAATCCCTTGTATTGAAATGATTGTTTTCTCTCTAATTCAACGCAGTGGACCTCATACAAACATCAAAGTCATACTTTCCTCGGACGTATTCGTGTCTAAAAACGATCAGTACCCTTCGACATCAATCTCTGAAACGCAGAGCCCTCTTACGAGTTACGAATTATCAATAATGCTCTCGAGTAATTTGCAGTCTCAATAACGAAACTGGCAGCAACGATTGTAATAATTCACGATAAATAATGAGTTCTGTAACAAACACCGTACAAAGGCGCAACCGACACAATACATTTTTCATAAATAATCATTTTTCGAGCAGACGGATACTCTTATCGGTGATAAACAATCGCACGCGGGGCGGGGGGGGGGGGGTTCTCCGAGCACTAGGAATTTCCTGCCAGTCTACAGGAAGCAGTATAACGTGGCGTAGTCGTCCTCCATTAAACGATTTTTTTTCCTCTTTTTTTCCAATCGAAATGGAAGAATAATCGAGCAAACGAGTATTCGAGTGTATATGCGAAGATTGACATTCCCCCTCCCTTTATTTTCAGTGCCTACACTGACAGTGCACAAATTCGGGATTTCCGGTGTGCGCCGGGAGGAAAGTCGGCGGAAAAAAAACGAAACCGAAATTGAATAGGAGCGTGTGAGAACTCACCACTGTGTTCGGTGAATATGTTGGAACCGATGAGCCTCGATTCCTTTGGATTTCTCGGCTGTTTACGAGTCTGTCGTACCGCTGACCCGGCAGGTATCACTCTGTCTTTAGTCTGTTGAGCACCCATAGTTTCCCTATTAGCATGCCCTCCCTCCCACCTCCGCCCCCACCCCCTCCCGCCGCCCTCCCTTTTAACGCCGACAGCCTCCTCGTGTATTAAATATAATTATCCCCTCGTTGCAAACACTCTATGTCACTCCATCGCCTATACGTTCAAATATAATGACGCTGTTTTTTTTCGGCTCACTAAATATATGTATGCATATAGCCAGCGGGGTTCGTCGCGTAGCTCGTCGTTTCGCTCGCGCTCCTCGCTACGTTCGCGATCGACTCCGGCTGACTTCCGGCAACCCCGTGCGTGTCGCTGTATTGGTGCCTCTTGACCGCTCTATATACACCGGGGGTTCACTCCCTCCCGTCTATATAGCCCTCGTCGTTGCACACACGCACTCACGCTTCCCATACACACTCGCGCGCTGTCTTTGTCTCTACAACCCGTTCTATACCCTCGACATCGTATCTCTTTCTCTCTCCGTCACTCATCGGGGTTTCGCGTGCACCGCGCGATTGTGCCTCTTGAATTTTTTCCCGTAAATCACCGCGCGTGAGACGATACACATAGCCGCCGAGTGTATGTATCGCCTTTCACGCGCACTCTCACTTCTCTCGCGTAGGGAAGAAAAAACGCGACGACGATACGGTATACGAGACACTATAGAGGCCCCCACCCTCCCGCCGGTTTTCGTGAAGAAAAAAAATCCCGACTATCGACGCGTCACGAACCCCGATGAGATTGAACGTTTCTTACATCGTCGGGTCGGGTGAATTGCGTCAGTATCGACGGGGCTGACACTGCACACGTAACGCCATATTTGACAGATTTTTGACGTTGCTTATTTTAGTTTTGTCGGTGCATTGGCTGCGAGGCAGCGCACGACGGGGAGGAGGCTCACCGTTCTCACCGAATTGATACGATAACCCCCCTCCCAAACGCTCACCCGCCCCTTCCACGATACGTACTTGTCACTAACCTGTGTGTATATAAACCCCCCCCCTTGCTCGATTCTGCCCGATTCGCCTCCGCGAGCCAGAGCAGTGGGGGTACGCAGTCGGGAGTGCGCCGTGCTGGAAACGCGGCGCGACTGCCGCGCCGTCCGACGGTCGGATTCGAAGCTCCGCCCGAACCGGCGGTAATGTAACCGCGGGAGCGGACCCCGGGCGATAGAACTGCGCCAAAGCGAATATTCGAAGCGAATTAGTTTCAGCTAATATATAATCGTGGGAAAAAACACAAATCGTGAATAAAAAATAAAAAGATCTCCGACGAAACTCGATTGCCCAGCGATACCGTGGAGCTCGTCGGGAAAAGTACGAGAGGGGGGGAGGGAAGACCCGATACGAAACATGTGTGTGCGCGGTTGGACGTGAAGTTTCCCAACGTTGCGCGATATAATTGCGAGATCCGCCATGTTGTTGATGTATCACGTGACGAGAGCAGCGACGACGACGACGAGCGAGGGAGCGCAGCGGAGGTGAATGCGCCGGGTCAAATTCTCGAAACGGGGAAAGTCGACGAGGAAAAATTTTCAAGCGTTTTAACTTTTAATAAAAGCCTTTATCGGTATAAAAGACTCGATAAATAGACGTGGAATTCACGCGAGTTGCAAGCATCGTCATGGATCCACGAAAATTGACGGAATTGCTTCGTGCAACGATAGATCCAGCCCAACAGAAGCAAGCCGGAGAGCAGCTAGACCAGGTGAGTCTTCGTGTTCTCTCTCTCGCACTCGCGTCTTCCATACGGACGAAAAACGTGCTCGCGCTCGGTCAGCCCGGTGCGAGCGCAAAAATTCATCGAAAACTTTTCCTCACGAGCGTGGTTACTTCTCGCAGCTTCCGTCCCCTCTCCCTCTCTACCTCCCTCCTTCCCTCGTGTCGTGTATATGCCGCGATCTTATTGCTCGTGAAACCCAGAATGAATTCACGAAGGAAAAAAAAAACGAACGAAAAGACGTTTCTCCAAATCTATCCGCTCGTTACTCACGATTTCGAGGAAATACACGATTTCAAGGAAATAGGATTTAATTATCCATTTTTCTCCTCGTCTTCCACGTTCGTGACGCGCACGTTTTACAACCTCCCAAATCCATACAGCATGGGGCGCACGTTATTGTTCGCCAACGCGAGCTAACGTTTCCACGATATATTGCACGAACTCGTGCCCAATAATATCGCCACGTTTTCTTCACTTTTATTATTGCGATGTTATCATACCGACGTCCTTCGTATCGGGATCGCTAATACAAAAATAATTTTACATGATTTTCGGAGTAATTCAATGTAGTATGAATTTTTATATATACATGCATATATGTATCTATAGATAGATAGAACGTTGCCAGCCGGAAGCATTTGGCATGACTCACGCTCATATTTGTTTATTCTGTAACGAGAATGTTTAAGCTCTTCATGCCGGAGCGCTCGTATCTTTGGGAGTCCGAGATTGCTCCGTATAGATGAGCATACCGCCAGCGTGTTTTTGCACGTATGTTTTTCTTCTCCCGTTACAGATTCACAAGATCATCGGGTTCGCTCCGACCCTCTTGCAAGTCGTCATGTCTGCAGAGGTCGAGATGCCTGTCCGACAGGCCGGTAAGTGCATCGTCAAACTCGTCTTATCATTCAACCATTATTTACCCCTGTCGATATTGAGATTTCACAGAGAAACGATACCGCCACCGAGCTACAGGGTGCCTCAAAATGACCTGACACTTTTACTTGACGCCATTCTTTTCTGTGGCGAACATAGAGTACCGATCTTTGACATATGGCATCGGGAAGTATTGAGGTTTAGTCATGGTGAATTACTCGATCGAGCAATGCATAGAAATTGTTTAAATTCACTACAAAAATGGTGAGCCACTGTGAGTGTGAGTGTTGATCCGTCAACTTCCACCTCGATCCGTCATTGTACTCGACAATTGAACATTTCAAGATTCTCTGTGCAGCGAATTTTGACAGAGGTCTGCGTATGCATGCTTACAAGATCCAATTGACATAAGAACTGCAGCCAGCAGACCATGCGCAGCATTCGCCAATTGGATTGTGGAGCATCAACAAGTCGACGATCTTTTCAATTAGATCGTCTTCAGTGTTGAGGCGCATTTTCAACTTAGTGGCTATGTAAATAAATGTAATTTATAGCACATTATGTTCCACACGTAACCTCCATGTTTGTATCTTACATTACGCTAAAAATATTCGTACTTTTGGAATGGGTAATACGCTTTAGTAATAAATTACAATGTGAGGTCATTGAGACACCCTTTACTCGGGGCACATGTTTCGGTGAATATTAGGATAGGTGCGATTCGGTAAGAATTTATCGGACGCTGATCAGTAAAAATGTAAGAAAAGCGCGATGAGATATTTTTTTCGTCGAATCTTAATGTTGCAAAGCATCAAGGGGGAAACGGAGCTGGTGACAAGCTTCCCGGTACTGGAGCTTCGATTCGGAGGGTTTGTCGATGATCATGAGGATTTTAGTTTATGGAACGGACACGTGCAATGGATAGGAGGAAAAACTTACATCGGGAGGCTCAAGTGATTTGGTGATGAATGTTGACGCAGGCCGACTTTGTCATAGACAGAGCTACGTTCGACAAAAGCTCAACTTCAAAGTTTTTATGAGGTCCAATTGTAAAAAAAACTAGATATTAGAGTTCGAGCAACTGAGTACAGTGCCGAATTTAAAATCGTGAATGTAGCTACGGTTGATATCTTTAGTCTTCGCATCAACTGTGCTTATTGACAATAAAGCTGCAGCTCGATTGGCAATTCGCTATAGCGAACTGTGTCGAAGTCTCTGCATTTTATTTATCTTTCTCTCGAAGAGATGCAATGAAAGTGGAATATTCAAACTCGAGCTTTTATCGGACGTATTTACGTGTACAAAAAATCGATTGCTCTTGTCAAGAAAACCCATCGATAAAATCACAAAAGAATTTCGCTATTCATCTCGTGCCGAATAACCCCCTAGAAAAAATTCAAAAGAAGACATCGAGTATCGCGTTATTATTTTTTTCACGCCAGGTGCCATTTATTTGAAAAATTCCATAAGTACAAAGTGGGCGGATCGCGAGGCGGACAACGGGCCCGTGCCGTTTAGTATTCACGAGCAGGATCGTGCCATGATACGTGACGCGATCGTCGACGCTGTCGTGCACGCGCCCGAGCTTATAAGGTAAAAAAAAGGACCGATTTGTTCTCATCGTCCAACAATCGGCAGTCGATAATTGCATCGTTTTTCTTTTGTCGCAGAGTTCAGCTCGCCGTCTGCATAAGCAGCATCGTGAAGCACGACTTTCCCGGAAGATGGACCCAAATAGTCGACAAGATAACGATTTATCTCCAAAATCCCGATGCCGCCTGCTGGCCCGGAGTTTTGCTGGCTCTCTATCAACTCGTCAAAAATTTCGAGTCAGTTTTTAATCGAGTCCGTTTTATTATGACACTCGTTTACATTTTGACGATGATTCATTAATTGACGATCGAACACTATGCAGGTACAAAAAAGCGGAAGAACGAGGGCCTCTCAACGAAGCAATGAATTTACTTTTCCCGATGATTTACCAATTGATATTACGACTCTTGCCTGATCCCTCGGAACAATCTGTACTACTCCAGAAGCAAATATTGAAAATATTTTTCGCTATAACTCAGGTACGGTCGTAGATCTCTGTTTTTTTCCTTTCAAATTTCCTATCAAAGTGAAACTGAGGAATATTTTTCCATTTTTTGTTCACTGTTCCATTTTATGTCCCTGCGGTCTTGCCATTGGTTTTTCAATGTGTACCGTAAAACGGATTTACCTTGAACAGGTTTTGCAAGTTTTTTGTGGGTAACTTTTCTTAACATTCTAAACTCAAACTTTTGGTAAATATTCGGAAGTGGGGCTCCTGCCTTAATCAGGCTAATTTTCTTCAAGGGTTCAAACAAACACAAGCAAACCCAAACAAAAGTTAGCCTGATTCTAGCAGGAGCCTCACTTCGGAATATTTACCAAACTTTTTTTGCTCCAATAGAACAATATGTCCTTTGTCTATCACATGTGTAAGAACGTCAAGCCCCACCACAACCCCACAATTTTATATATATTTTTTTAAAGTGTCAACGTAAACTTGTGTATGGAGTTTCTTTGACAAGCCATTGAAATGCAACTTGTGTCAAAGATTAAGAGTTACTTTGACGATATTTTGATTCAAAAAAATTAATATTTCATTATACATGGAGTTAAATGAAAAACTATTTTTTACAATCAAATTGTAATCTTTATGAAGGAAATATTTTGCACAAAAATATGAAGTTCCCAGGGTACTAATTATAGACACAATCAGTCTTATAATTATCATTCAGATCAAAATCAACTTGAGCAACGTTACAATAAACTTGAACAAGAAATTTGGGCAGCATAAAAAACGTTACAAAAGCACTCATCTGTGTTTTCGCACACCGCCTGTTACAGCAGCCCCAAAATCTATCAAAGTTACCTTTAATGTCAATTTAAAGGCCTTTTTCACGATACTGAATTCAATCAACCCTCGATCGCGAGTAATTGCTTGTAATTGGGCCTACCCGAAACATTTTGTGTTGATCGATTCCGTTCTCGCCCGCAGTACTCTCTTCCTCTCGATCTCATCTCGAAGGAAGTATTCTCTCAGTGGATGGACGTTGTGCGCCAAGTGGCGGATAGGCCGGTACCGCCGGAAACCAACCGGCCAGATATCGACGACGACGAGCGCGGCGAGTTGCCCTGGTGGAAGTGTAAAAAGTGGGCGCTTCATATTCTCCACAGAATGTTCGAACGGTACGACCAATGCTCGTTAAGGGCCCATCACAGTGTAACGGGTCGAAAAATAGCTGATCTTCGCGATCTCTTTTTTCGAAGGTTGAAGTCCACTAATCAGTCTGATTTCTTATGGCAAATCGAAGCACTCGTGAAGAACGGAAAATACATTTTCAAACGTTTATTTTTTTTGTACATTTTTTGTGGCCGTAAATATTATCTGAAACAAAATTTGTAAAAAAATAAATTAATCAGTACGAAAGCCGTTTTCTTGCTGCGGAGGTTTTTTAAAATCAACATTGACAAAATGGCGGCGACTTGAAAAAAAGTATCGAAATTAGCCTATGTTTTCGACAGTTTTTCGTTGAAAAAATATGAAGATTAAAAAAGCTTTCATAGCAAGATAAAGAATGGAATGAAAAATGTTGTCAAAATTTGGGATGGAGCTTGAAAACTCTTGCCTTGAGAGTGTACACCGTTTTGAAAAACGACATTTCGAGAAAAACGCGTCTAAAGTTTCGTTTGCAGATTTTTCACATAAATTGTCTACTCACATTTATGTAAGTATGTGAACAGCACGGTGATAAGCGTCTACACCATCCGATGATGCAAAAAAAATGGACTGTATTGAAATTTTACACTGTCGTGATCCCTTAAGAAAAAGAAAAAGTAAATGGCAAAAAGTGACCGGTGAATTTTCATGACCTTTCGTTTTATCAAAGTTACGGCAGTCCCGGAAGTGTTACGTCCGAGTACAAAGAATTCGCCGAGTGGTATCTGCAGACCTTCAGCGGAGGAATTCTCGAGGTACTGTTGAAGATCCTTGATCAGTATCGTCGAAAAGTTTACGTGTCGCCCCGGGTCGTACAACAATCCATCAATTACATCAACCAAGGGTGAGAAAAGTGTGAAAATGTGGGGTCTTACATTCAGTAAGTATGTAAGACGCGGTCTTACATACAGGTCTCGAGACTCCGACGATTTGGCTAGTACGGCTGAGTAAAAAATGTTCTTTCTCGTAGCTGCCACAAGTAGAGCGCCACCAGTAGGGTAGTGCTGTCGAAGAGAGATGGAAACAGATTGTCGATCTCTTCCTAATAACCTAAGCGCATTTGACAAATTCATACGATCGATCACTTTAAAGCGATTTCAACTTTTGACACCAAAAATAATATAAAATCATCTCTCATAACCGAAATGCGCGGGGGCGACTCACAGACAGGTTCAAACCTATTGGCATCCGAGGGCGGTCTAATGTGAAAAAGACGCATGTCCACTTCTGCACCGAGTAGTGGCGCTTCGAGAAACAAAAAAAATTGTTTAGCCGACTTCTCCCACGACTGGAAATTTGGGGGAGTTTCAAGACCTGTATGTAAGACCGTGGTACAGCCAAATGTTCGAAGTGCTGGGTAGAGCGTGAAAATCATGGGATCGTAAAGGCTCGCAAGGTCGCACGAAGGAAAATTCCATTTAACTTGCTATCCCTTTCGCAGTGTGAGCCACGCGTTCTCGTGGAAATTCTTGAAGCCCCACATGTTCGAGATAATCAGAGACGTGCTTTTCCCGATACTCTCGTACTCGGCCGCCGACGAGGAACTATGGAACAACGATCCGTATGAGTACATCCGCGTCAAGTTCGGTAAGATATTATTATGTCCCTTGCCGGTGTCTTTTTTTGTTTCGTCTCCCATGGGAAGAACAGAGCCCGTATTTTATTTGTCGCATTTCGCGTAGATATCTTCGAGGACTTTGTATCGCCGGTGACCGCGGCGCAGACGCTGCTCCATTCGGCATGCAAGAAGCGCAAAGGAATGCTCCAAAAGACGATGCAATTTTGTATGGAAGTGTTGACTAGCCCGAACGCCGACCCCAGGCAGAAGGACGGCGCTCTCCACATGGTCGGCAGCTTGGCCGACATATTGTTGAAGAGAAAAATCTATCAGGAACAAATGGAGAAGATCCTGGTGCAATATGTCTTCCCCGAGTTCAACAGTTCCCATGGCCACATGCGAGCGAGAGTAAGAGAGCTTTTGAGATTTATTTAATTTTTTTTCAGTTGGAACTTGTATAGTTTCTATTTGACAGCGATTAACATGGAGAAAATTCAAATTTAAAAGAATGGCACGCATTCACATAAAAAAATCAACATTTCACGCAAAATTTCTGTAAAATGCGGGTTAAAAAGGAGATAGCAATGTTATCAACATTTCTACAAAGTTTCAACTCCATCGGCTTAATAGTTTTTGAGTAATCCTGAACGCCAATTCGTTAATGCAGTTATGCGGAACAGGGGTTCGAAGTTTACGCCCGCTCCAAATCCGAGCGGTGTACTTAAGCAATCGTGGATTCACATTCGCGAAGAATTCAAGAGAATTTGTGCTTTTTTTGAGATTTTTAACGCGATTTAGCACGTTGCACGTGAACGTTGGCGTCTCGGTTCAACCGCGAAAGCAGCCAAATTACAGTGCGACTGCGCAAGGTTAATAATGAGTATGAAAAAAGAAGATAATAAGGAAAGGAGCACAACGGAGCTTGTTTTTATCTTTTAGGGGGGAGATACCTTTAGGCGAGGAAAAAAATGCTGATTTTCATGATTTTTTAAGGTAGTCCTATCGCCAGGCTTCGATTCATAGGATTGTCATAATTTTTTTTGAGCTTCACTAAATATATTAATATTCGTCTGTGTAAAATTTCACGCTTGGCTATCGACCTTATTACAGAGAAAAAAAAAAAAAATTGTGTACTTTTGTGAAGGAATCCCGAGACGACATACAAAAACCCAATTTCCGGTCGCTACAAAAGTGTATACAATAGTGAGAATCCGTCAGATTCTTAAAAATAATCAGATTTACATACAACACTTGTAGTGATCCAATGCTCTCAGAAAAAAATACGCTTATTGACCTAATTTTCATGTAATATCAAGTTTAATTTGAACTTCCGGTATTGGATTTACTACCACTTGCTACGATAAAGAGACGTGACAGCAAGGCAACAGCTGACTGTAGTCGTAACCTCATCACACTCATTCGAATTTCCACACATATTTCATTTTTAACCGACATATTTCGCCGACCCAGACTTTGGCGGATCGACGTTGATAAGCATGGAGACTAAACTCAGCTGAATGAGTAAAAAGAGACGGAGAAACCACAAATATTGCCAAATATCAAACCTAGAAATACTTCGCGAATCGTTGGAATAGCTATTTTTTCATTTTTCCAATGAAATGTGAACATTCATTAAACAGTTTACGAATGTAAAATTTTAGTTACCACAAATTATTTTTTGCATATGTTAAAAATATGAATTGCACAGGTCTCAAGTATGATCAGTGGTATGACTAGTGTAAAGCGATAGGACTACCTTGAATCGGCCCCGATCGAAAAAATCGGAAAGTGTATACAAATTGTCCGGCGGCGTATGGGGAATGTTTCGAAGTGTTCGTAACTTCGTTTCTCTCGTTTCCACAGGCTTGCTGGGTATTGCACTACTTCTCGGATATAAAATTCAAGCAAGAACAGGTGCTGTACGAGGCGATAAGATTGACGACGAACGCGCTTCTCACCGACCAGGATCTTCCCGTGAAGGTCGAGGCGGCGGTTTGCGTGCAAACACTCCTAAATTCGCAGACCAAAGCTCAGAAGTACATCGAACCGTTGATCAAGCAAATAACACTCGAGCTTTTGAACATAATAAGAGAAACGGAAAACGACGATCTCACGAACGTGATGCAAAAGATCGTTTGCACGTACACGCAACAGCTGATGCCGATCGCGGTTGAGATCTGTCAGCATTTGGCCGCCACGTTCAGCCAAGTGCTGGAAACCGACGAGGGCAGCGACGAGAAAGCGATAGCCGCTATGGGCCTCCTGAACACGATTGCCACCCTACTGACGGTCATGGAAGATCAACCGCAAATAATGGCACAGTTGCAACCAACCGTACTACAAGTAGTCGCACATATTTTCGGTCAAAGTGTCATCGGTAAGAATCAAAGTCCACCGGTGTGCCCGCGCCGCCGAACGAAATTATTCGTTTCTTCTCATTCTCTTTGTAGAATTTTACGAAGAGGCCATGTCATTGGTGTACGATCTGACGGGCAAAACGATCTCCGAAGACATGTGGAAAGTGTTGGAGCTCATGTATCAGCTTTTCCAGAAAGACGGGTTCGATTATTTTACGGACATGATGCCCGCACTTCATAATTACATAACCGTCGATACACCGGCATTTTTGTCCAACGAGAATCACATACTAGCCATGTTCAACATGTGTAAAAGCGTAAGATGTCTTCTTCAGTTTTTTTCTTCAATTATACCGAAGCTTCCGCTGGGACCACGAAAAATGTCCCCATTCTTCCCATCGTGGCGTCAAATCGATACTTTCGGGTATTTAACTCAACTTTTTCACGTCGTTTTCCAGATTCTGACAGGCGACGCCGGCGAGGATCCCGAGTGCCACGCCGCTAAATTACTAGAGGTCATCATTTTACAATGCAAGGGCCACATAGATCAGGTAAACTCTTGTCCAAACTTCTGTTCGCTCGTTTACACCATCCAGTTGATACGATACTTCGTTCTCGCAGTGCATACCTTCGATGGTGCAATTGGTCCTAGAGCGTTTGACGCGAGAAGTGAAAACCTCGGAACTCCGTACGATGTGTCTTCAAGTTGTGATCGCGGCACTTTATTACAATCCAGCGCTGTGTCTCGAAGTTATGGATCGGCTCCAAGGCACACTGGGACAATCGACCGACCCGATAGCCTCGCACTTTATCAAGCAGTGGATTCACGACACGGATTGTTTCCTCGGGTACAGAGCTTTTTTTTTCGTTACTTCCCTCGTGACATTTTCCTTGCACACGTGTGACATTTCGACCGCGATGTTTTCAGATTGCACGATCGCAAGCTCTGCGTTCTCGGTCTGTGCACTCTGATCAGCATGGGCCCAGCGATACCAGCAGCGGTCAACGAATGCGCCCAGCAAATAATTCCCTCCTTGATACTCCTGTTCGACGGCTTGAAGAGAGCCTACGCGGCCAAGGTGGCCGAGGGCGAGGAAGAGGAGAACGAGGACGAGGAGAGCGATATAGAGGAGGGTGAGTTGAATCGAAAAACAACGTCGCGAGTTGTCCGACTGAAGAATTAAAATATATCTCGGCAACGTTGAACCTTCAGAAGTATTGTCGTCGGACGAGGACGAGATCGACGACGCTAGTCAGGAATATCTCGAGAAGCTACAGGACAAAGTTGAGAAAGGCTCGGCGCAGCACGGCGTCAATGTTAACTCGTTGATACTCGACAGCCATAGATCCGACGACGACGACGACGACGATTCCGATTACGAAGGCAACGAGGAAACCACCCTCGAATGTTACATCACACCCCTCGACTTTGACGAGAACAACCAGGACGAGTACGTCGTCTTCAAGGAAGTCATGCAGAGTGAGTAAAGCCGATAATTGTCGGAAGCTAACGCGCAATGACACACAGTCGGCATTTAACTTGCTCTGATTTCAAATCGGAGCTTCACTCGGGGGTTTTTGGGCTCGCTGAATCCGAATTTGAAGTAAAAATTTGGAAATTCAAAATGGCGGCGCCAATATGGCAGACAAAAATCAAAAATTTTACTCGATTTTGACGAAAATTCGTACTCCGGGATTTTTGAGGTCGCTTATTACGAATTGGAACTTTAAATTTGAAAATTCAAAATGGCGGCACTAGAATGGCGGACCGAAATTGAAATTTTTTACTCGATTTAGATAAAAATTAGTACTCTGGAATTTTCGTGGTCGCTTATTACGAATCTGAACACGAAATTAAAAAAAATTTGAATGTGTGTTGAAAGTTTGAGTGAATTCAATAACCAGGAGCATAATACAATAAATAGGTGGAAATATATGAAGCTTGAGTACAGAGTTTCATCTAAATCAATCTGTATTATTTGTATTTTCATTCGCCATATTTGTTCGTCATTGTGAATTCCTGAATTTTGAGTTCAGATTCGTAATCACCAGAGTACAAGTTTTCAGGATAAAAAAGTTTTCCTGCCATTTTGGACACTTTTTGTCGAATTCTCTCTGCCAACGAAGGGGTTCAGGCGATATACACATTTAGACGGGTAAGAAACAAGCAATTTTGAGGGGTTTTTAAAACTAAAAAATAATTGTTCTACATTTGAGGAGCTGGCGAACCCATCCGGTCTTGTCCACACTACGGCAAATTAAATTTTTTATTTATTTTTGGGCCGAAAAATTGCCGTTGTGCTCAAAAAGGCGATTTTTAACAAATATTAACGTATTCAGAGCGGGTTTTAATTGAAAATATTTCCGGAGCTTATCAGGGTGTGCTTGAAAAACGTGAAAAATAATTAAAAAATCTGAAAACGTGTAAAGTGACTTGAAATCGTCACTGTCGATGTCTAATTTTTTGAGGGAAGTGCTACAGCTCCCCAGCTTCGTGACATTGAAACGAACAAAATTGGAGATGCGTTTACCGCGGGTAATTCTGTTCGAAGCAGGTGGAAAAAGGATCTTTCAGTTCAGTTAATAACAAACCGGAGCGAATAAGCTCCAAGTTGAACTAGAAACTCAGGTTTTTACACTCGGATCATTGCATTCCACAGGGTCGAAGTAATATTGATAGATATCGCGCGAATCGATGTAAATTGATCTACGCGTGTCATTTCGTCTTAAGGGGCTGAACCTAGGGGCCCGAAAAAATGGCCAAATTCTGATTTTCTCTGGCAAACGGTTGATGAAAAAGAAACACATTTTTTAAAGCATATTGAGAGCGTTTGAGAAAAGAAATCACCGAAAAATACAGAACAACAACGAAAACAGTCGAGTGTTCACCTATAGGATTAGGAGTGGGGGAATATTCGAGCTCCGCACTGCGGTCGAATGGATTACGTCGTTTTGCGATACAGGCAGTTGAAAAAAAAATGGGATTCAAATGACCCAGACGTTAAAGAAGCGAGCGCGAAAAAGTAAGAAACGTTTGCCGGTTTTACTTCACAGACATCGAAAGGACAGATCAGGTCTGGTACAGGGCACTGACGAGCCACTTGACGGCCGAGCAACAGAAGGCCCTCCAGGAAGTGATACTTCTTGCGGATCAGCGAAAAGCGGCCCTCGAGAGCAAAAGAATCGAACAGAGCGGCGGTAAGTGTACTCCCCTCCGCCTACCCCCTCCTGCGCCACGTGCGTTTCAGACAAATGCCATTTTTGCTCGAATGAAAATTCTACGCACCGATTCGTACTCACAATTGTGTCTCGTTGATTCGCAGGTTACGCCTTCCACTCTCAGACAGTGCCCACCTCGTTTAATTTCGGCGGCACTCCCTTAGGTCGATAAAGATTCTCTAACATTTCTATCCTAGAAAATAAGTAATTAAAGAAATTATAACGGCAAACAAACGAAGCAACAGCAACAAACGAGAAACAGAAACAACAGCAGAAACAAAAGAGATAAGGAAACGAGAGGAAAGAAGAAAAACACGAAATCCAAACAAATTCGAGAACACTTGTAGCACGCGATTGTAATATTTGACCACTTCGGAGACATTACGCATTTCTCTAAATTTACGGAACTATTTTTGTGTAAAGTAAATTGTACATTACTTGTGCACCCCACGGCGAAATCAACTGCGTCAAATGAGATGTTAATAAGGCTACATCGTCGAGGTTTAGTCAAGAAAGAGAGAGAGTGAGAGAGAGAGAGAGAGAGAGAGAGAGAGAGAGAGAGAGAGAGAGAAAGAGAGAGAGAGAAAACGGGCCGGCGAGAGGAAGGAAAGACGAAAAAATCGCGAATCGTGTGTACCTTAGCCTTGTAAAACGTAATCGTTTCATCGCATACAGCTTTGTCATACGCGACGAGGTTATGTATTCTTTTACATAAAAACAAGCTTTGGATACTAACTTATTTTTCAATCGTATATATATATATATATATATTATGTGTATGAATACATCTATACATATACATGAATATATATCGTATTTTTTCGTTTATTTTGGGAACTCTTCCCGACTTAGTATAGGGCATACAGTCCGTACGCAACGTTATCGAGGCTTTATATAAAAAAGAAAATACGAAAAAAAAGAAGAGAAAGAAACGAACAAACGAGGAAGTTGGCCGAGTCGGAATCGTCCACGTTACACGTCGCACGCTGCAACACACACGTCTTAACGCGCGTCGTATACTTTAGTACTTCTTTTTTGTTTTTCTTGACTCAGAATTATCTTCTTTTTTTTTTCAATTCGATCATTACATCCAATCGAAGAGGAAGGAAACTCCGTTTACTTTATGATGTTTGTTGAAAAAAAAACGTGTTAAATTGTTGGTATAAATATATCGAGAAGCTAATTTTTATGAAAATACAAGTGGATATTGTTGATGCTTTATTCGCGCGAGCGCGCCGCCACACATTACACATGCGCGAGGAGCGCAAGCCCGATTGGTCGGTTTCACTGGAATACCCGACCGAATATATTTAGTTGGCGAAACGGTCGATAAAATTTGTGACAATATGACGCTTGTAAATCGTAATTTATTATACCGAAAACCTTTACACTTGTGCTACACGTAGATCGAGCATTGAATCGTATATTCCTTTCGTTACGCTTCCCACCACCCCGTAATGCTAACGAGGGCGCTGTAACATGTGTAACACTCTGAACATTGAAAATGAAAAGAAATGACGACCGTAGGGTTCGAAGATATAAAATTACGAGAATCGTCGGTTCGCTGTCTGAGATCCAACACGTATACACGAGTTTTTTTGTTGTATGCATGACTTATTCCGCGATCGTTATTCGGCTTTACAGACTAAGTAAGCAACTTGTGGAAATCTCGAATACGCTTTCGAGAATTCTTTTCTCTCTAATTCAGAGACTTTATTATTCAATATACTTCTCATTTATTTCTCTATATAATTTTATGTGTATTAGCGTTTTTCGAGATTCAGCTCTGTCAAATATTTAAGTAATAAGGAGTTTCCGGAGAATTGACAAAATATTACCATTTAATTTACATTTATACGGTAAATTTCGTGTCGTTTGTCGAATGTGCCCTCCGAATTTTAAAACGATCGTCCACGCCCTTCTGATAAAGTTCACAATTGAAAAAAATACTTTTCAACATGGAGATGCCCGCACTTATCGTCGACTGGCAGTTTTACGCGTGAAAACAGTTTTAAAAAATGTTTAAAATGTTATGAAAAACCGTCAAATCACTCAGTTATGATAATTTCGTCATCGGCGTCATAATGTACTCCGTATGTTATCTGATCGTAGGCACGTTTAAAAAGTGTTTTCCGATTGTAAATGTTATAGAAACGCTGTAGACGATCGATTTAACATTTGGAGAGTGCATTTAGCATATGACAAAGAATTCTCTATATAAATTTGAAGCAAATGGTCAAATGTCGTCGTTTGTCCCGAACTCCTTAAAGAACAGCATGCCAGATTAGAGCTCTCTACCTTAAGTCTAAATCGTAGGGTTCGATGACTTTTTTTCTTCCAATTTGAGTTACACAGAAATTTAGAAATCAAATGGGAAAAAAGAAATATGGGGCGCTACCAATATTGAGCTTGGGTTAGAGAGCTCGAATTTGGCATGTTTTTTTATCTGACTATTGAAGAGATCGGTGCTGAATTTTTCTTCGACGCCCCCCCCCCCCCTAATGTACATATTTGTCATATTTCACCCCGAAATCCGTCAAAATCGCTTGGTTCTGTCAAGAGTTGCATGGAATAACTTATTTTGAGAAACATGAAAAAAAAACCGTAGCCTAAACCGTTTCGAGGAAGGATAGTAAGATCGATATTTTTTTCATTCGTTTAATTTTTTTTCGAAACTCCTTTTAAAAGATTATATTTCTTTGGACTGGCCTCGACGGTACATATTGCAGCCTAATGTTAAACGTTCCATTCATTTGCTTTTTAAATTCTTTATGTATAAACAGCAATCGACTAGCGAGTGCTTAAATTTCTTCCTAATATCAATAAATATCAAAGAAAACGAGGCCCTAGTACGCTTTTTTTAATTATAATCATTTATACTCTTCGCCACGCGCGTTTTTCTTCTCGAAACTCACCAAAGATAAATTACAATCTCGCTTTGCTTTCTTGTCGTACTTGCCGGGCGTGCGCACGCGCCTCTGATAATGCGAGGTTAACGCGATAATATATGATTTTTGTGTCGACCGAATTTCTCGAACTCCCAATCGTCGCACTGATCACTTACACTCTACACGAGGTAATACTATTTTATTTTATTTTCGACGAATTTGGACAATATTACTCGCGAATCAAAAGCTAAGAAAAAGAGCAACGAAAAAGCTTCACCGAAGTTTCGTGCGAAGACAAAATAAATCGCTTTATTCGAATGATCATTTGCCAACAGTCGTTTATTAATAAATTGTTCTTATTCATTGATTGTGCTCTATATCCATTAGTCGTGACAGTAATAATAAAATGATCAAAATTATCTAGAGGATAGTGAGCCCCGAAACTCAATCTATGCGTTCTCTCTGACTTCCCATCTAATTTATTATTAATAATAATAATAATAATAGTATAACGAGACAATGAAGATTCCTTAGATACTAGAAACAGCGAACAATGCAAATCACAAAGTGTACGAACGACGAGGCAACGACAATGATAAATTGACATTGGAATAATAGGCGCCAATTTAAATTGATCGTCTGAATTCTTAGTGTATAATATATTGTCCAAATATTCGTGAATGAAATGGTTGCTGTGTTTGTGGGCCTACAAGCACGATGATGATATCGAGCCTTTTGAGCAACCACGCGCGATTTGCATCAACACTTTTCAAAGTTCTACAGAGGTGCTTAGGAAACGAATCTTTAGATATGCACCCGCATAAATATGCATATATGCGTTTGAATGTTTCATCTGAACATTCGTGTCGTGTTGTGTCAATAAAAAGCAACTCTTATCCTTCAAACGATGATATAAGGTAGACGAAAAGTCATGCTGAGTTTGTGCTTTCGAACTCAGGTTGCACGCGATCATTTTTCTTTCCGTTCCGGAATTGATTTTTCGAGTGTAACCGTGTAGCCTCGAGTTGCAGAGCTCACATTTGGCAAGATTTTCTTTTTCAAGACACACCCCCGATACACGTATATTTATATTTATGTCGTACCATATCAACAAGATCTAGACTAACCGAGGGAGCAAGGGCGAAGAAATAGGAGAAGGCGCGATGGAGATCTTGGGCTGTTCGCGCGCGAACGTGCAGCATGCAAAGCGCAAAACGCACGATCCTCCAAAGATCGTCGACACATAATCTTTGCATACTTGCTCAGGCCCACGCACATTGCGAGCGACGTCTTCGGAGCGCCTAACGTTTCGTATCGTGTATTTCTTTTCTTTTTTTCTCCGTCTTCAATAATTATCTTATATTCTTCTCTGTATCACGGAGATCGAATAATCCGAGTGAACAGTGGGCGATTCAATGGAGAAAGAAAAATCGACAAAAAAAGAATCTACTCCCGTAAACATTTTGTTTAGTTAGGTGGTTCTTCTTTCTCTTTTATTATTATTGGGCGAAAGCATAAAATACTTGATGGATCAAATGTTTGGAGGCCTGGCAAGTTGTAAAGAACGTAAGTATGTATAGCGCGGATTTACACGAGACGAAGAGATTGCGACGTCGTCCCTCGTCATTTCTTCCATTCGTAATATCTTCTTCGAAAGCGAGTCTCCAAAGTAACGCGTACAATGTTGTCTTACCGGCTTTGTATCACTTGAGACACCGCTCGAAATAAAAAGAGCCTACGTAACCGCCGCGCATCGCCTTGGCGACGTTCTGCTCGAAAACGCGACGATTGTTCTGTAAAACTTCCGCCGCTTCTTTGTTCAACGGATCCTCCGGATTAGGTTCCTGCAACGAGGACGCTCGTGAAACGTCGGAAAATACGAAAATATCGCCGAGCGTCTTAGCGTGCGCACTTGTGGAATTATACCGACCAGGAAAAGATACTGGAGTCCGTAGACGATGGAGTTGATGGTTAGAACCGGCTTCCAATCCTCCCTCAATATGTTCAAGCACACGTTACCTTCCAAATCTATATTTGGATGATAGACCTGAGTTTCGCACTTGACCTTGGGAGGCTCGTGTGGATAATTGGGTCCGACCTTAAAACTAAACGTGAATCTTCCGCCTCTGTAAAAGCCCTGGAAAGAAACAACACGGCTCAATACATTCTTGAGGAAATTTTGCGGTTGTTCATTGTGCGAACGTCCTTGGGAGGACGAAACGGCGGAGACTTTACTCACCTCGTCCGGACAGATGATTAACTTAAAACTTAGCAAGTCGTCCGGATCGGGAAATTCTGTACCACATGTTTTTGGAAGATTAAGTTCGTTTATGTCTGCAAGCAAAGAATTGACGAATTCGCAAAAAAATTGTTGCTTTTTTGGGTAGGAAAATTTCGATCAAATTTTGAAAAAAATCGAGAAAAAAAAACGTTTGACACGTTGGATCGATGGAAGTTGAGCGAACAAAAAGAGGAGCTGATGTTACGTTATCGCGTTTTGCAATGACGTTGAAACATTCACCTTCGCTTCATTGTTCGCTTTACGAGGTAATTTTTTCAACGCATACACGCATATGTACCTTTTGTAATCCTCAGCTGTGCCGCGGATGCCTTTTTCTGCGTTCCTGCCTTGGGTGATTCGCCATCTTTTTTCGCTTGTTTCAACGAAAATAATTTAATCATGTTAGGTTTATGAGCTCGAACGGTGTGTAACGAGGCATACAAAAGACGTTTTTTTTTCGTCGCTGCGTCGCGTTGTTATTCACAAAGAACGTATCTCTCTTATGCTTATTTACGGAGTGCGAAAAAAAAAACAACCTAATAAATTTTTTGACAAGGGATATAACGATACACGCAACGCGGCAACACGTCGTCTTCGACTAGAGTCACGGAGCGAACGAGGCGAGCGGCCCCTTTTGTTTTCCTCGCGAGACACTCTGACAAGTCTCGAGTCACGGTCGTCAAGATTTTTTCTTATTCCTTTTTAACCTACTTTTTTCTTCTCATACTTATCCCCGAACATGTGCTCAAAATGGAGATCATTTTAAACGTATTTCTTTCACTGCTAATTCGTCACCAAATTCGTCAGTCAACAACTAAATCGTCCAAGGTGAACGGGAGAGCAGGCGAAAACTTGTCCAATTTTTTTGGTCCCCACTATTCTGCGGATTTTCACGTGGTCGCACAGCCGCGGTCCTTCACGCGGACGTATTCGTACGAAAGTTCATATCTATTTGACAATTTGTTTGAAAACTCGAGAAAAGCCGCGAAAGAAACGACTCGGTTGGTTGGAGGAAAAAACGCATCGTGGATTTTGACGACCGCGCGAAGTGGCTTTCAAACGCGCGATTTTTCTTACGATCCGGCCAGCCATTTTGGTCCCGTTTCCCTGGTAACCGGGATGTAAACCGATGTCAAAACAAATCGTTCGCGGCGCATCGGGAATCAATGCCACCCACGTTATTGTTTCGTAGATCCGAAAGATTCGAACGCGTCGAGTAGTACGTAACAATTGTATAAGTATGAGAACTCATCCAACCTGGGTCGACAAGGTTCAGGATAAGACTGAACAATGGTAAAAAAAACATAATTTAAATCACCACTTCCAATTATGACATATTCGATACTTTGATTACATTGTGATCTTCGTTTCGGGTTATTTCGTTTTAGCATTTACGATCTGTGCTTTAATCCAGAAGGCACTCAACTAGTCGTTGCAGCTGGTCAGCAAGTACTTGTTTACGAAACTACGAAAGGTGCACTCGTACAGCCTCTCAAAGGTGACGACAATAAAAAGTGTATCAATATGATAATTATTATAATATACATTATTATTATTATATTTAATTAGTAATCTATTTATTTTTATCATTAACATGTATAAGTGGCTGGATATCAAACCACCCATTTTAAGCGAAAGAAAAGAGCTGGTGAAGAATCGACGCACTGATTTATTCAAAGTATTGCTCATTGTAACAGACAACCTTGGTCCGTTTTCGTCCAACCGTCGAACTCCACACAGGAAGAAATCAAGTTTTTGAATGCAATCTACCAATTTTTTTGATTCTTCGTACAAGTTGAAGCGCTGATTTCATTGATAGCAACCAGGGGTAATGAGGCTAAGCTATGTTTGAAGAATATAGCAGATGGGGTGGGATTTTCCAGTTTGCTCCTTCTAAATACTTCTTAACCGGTTGAGGAACACACGGCTCGGCATTGTGCTGCAGAATAAGCTCACAGCAGTTCTTCCATTCTGGCTGGAAATAATAAAGCATAACATTCTGGAAATGTGACGTATTGGGATCAAAACTTGCCTTTTGAACGCACTTAAAATAGATGATGTTAACGTGTCGGACAAGTGCCGCTTATGGCGTTGTGTTGAGATTCTTTGGATATCATGTGAATTGCAAGCTTCCCATTCGCGAAAATAGTTTATCCAATGCCATCTATTGCCAGTGCGCAATGTTATATGCAACCAACTGATATAATATCAATCCCTTGTTCGTGTGGGTTTGTTTGGGTATGATAATATAATATAATGTTATAATTAAATATAATTATAATATTATAATATTAATATTGGGTTTGAGTGGGTTTGTTTGGGTATGATAATATAATATAATATTATATTTTAATCTAAATTATCATTGGTGCCAGGTCGACAAAGGTCGTTTCATGGAAAACGCGATTGAATTTTTCAGTACACGTAAATTGCTGTGCCACCTGCTTTCTCTGAAACGTCTGTAACTCGGTCAATTTTGAATATTTGAACTTTTTTCACACATTCTTGAATATGTATACTTTGAGAAAATACCAAAAAGAATCGATTTTTTTTTCTATCACAGTGATGCCTCTTAATGCACTGCTCAGTTGCCTTTGCGTAATGGCATAGTCTGTTTAGTAATAAATAAAAAACGATAATTCATACAATGACAATAATAAAACTAAAAAAACGATCGAAAGCATAAAAACTACATTTGGTTACAGATATATTTATTAGCTCCAAAACGAAAATGAGAGGCCGAACGCAGCAATATTTTTTATCACTTGAAAAGTTTTTCTCTCTAAGGAATAATTATTGATCGCAGGTCACAAGGACACCGTCTACTGCGTATGCTACGCCCGGGATGGTAAAAAATTTGCGTCCGGAGGTGCGGACAAATCTGTGATAATCTGGACATCAAAGTTGGAAGGAATATTGAAATATTCGTAAGTCAATGGTAAAATATTACAAAAGTGACGAAGGAACGTTCGGTGCGTAACATTCAAAGGATTGAATTTGCAGGCACAATGACGCCGTCCAGTCGATGCAGTTCAATCCGGTGTCTCATCAATTGCTCAGCTGCTCCATCTCCGACATGGCCTTTTGGTCCTCGGAACAGAAAGCCGTGCAGAAACACAAATCGGGCGGTAGAGTCAATTGCTGCGCGTGGACAAAGGACGGACAGTATTTGGCGATCGGTCTGGCAAGCGGCTACGTATCCATTAGAAATAAGGTACAGGGACTTGCGAAGCAGACTTTTGGTCTTTATCGACCCTCCAAATTATGCAAATATCTCGATTTTTTTTTAATACCGCATTTTGCACATGTTTTTTCTGGAAATGTTTCTCGCTGCAGAATGGGGACGAAAAGACGCGAATCGAACGGTCAGGTGGATCGTCGATCTGGAGCATATCCTGGAGTCCTTTGAGGTACTATCTTTAAGGGGTTACATCTACCTAGAGGCCGGAAAAAATGGCCACATTCCTATTCTTTTTTTTCTGGGACACGGTTGGTGAAAAAGAGACGCACTTTTTCCAACACAAAAGTACATATGTTGGAAGCGTTTCGAAAAAATCACCAAAAAGTACAGAAAAACAACAAAAACATGGACGCCGGTATGATGAACATTTATTTTTGGGTCTTTTGGCGGTGGACACTCTCCAGCTTAAACGGTCCGTCTGAGATCTAAGAACCAAACCGGTTATTCGAGTTAACAATAAATACGAGTCGATGACGATAGTCGATTTTGAAAATGATATTTTTTCCACAAAGTGGCGACGATTTGAAACTCGAGCATACAAGATGTATGAAAAAAGCCGGCATTTTCACGTAACAATTAAGAAATGAAGATCGATTTAAAAAAAGTGAGATCGTCAACGACCTTTCCATGTTTCTTATCGCATCTTCTGTAAATTTGGAACCAATCCATCAGGTGGTTTTCGAGATATCATGTCCACCGACTTTGACAACAGTGTTGCGAGAAATACGCGTTTAAGGTTTGAACTTTGCAGCTCATCCAATTTTAGGAATATTTCAATGAAATTTTCAGGGAGTATAGCTACAAAGGTGATACTATCGGATAAAAATATTTTTGGAAAATGCCATTTTTCGACGTTAGCTTGGGGCCCGTAAACCAGGTGGATTTTAAATATTTTTTGCGACGAGAGTATCGTGACCTTGAGGTCGGAATTTTTATCATTAAATTTCGAAAGGGCATACGAAGGCACATGGGAAACAGGAGGCGAAAGAATGACAATGTTCTTTCTCGAAATTCTTTGTCGGCAGAGACGATTCGGTGGACGTTCTTTGTATCGCCGAGTGGGGAGGTACCGTATCGTTCTTCACGATAACCGGACGTCAGGTGGGTCGCGAGAGAGCGACGAATTTCATACCCCTGAGAGTGACGCACTTCCCCGAGGGTCAATACATCCTCGTGTGCGGGAGCAACGAAAAGTGCCTTCTAATGACCCACGAGGGCATACAGTTAACGACCGTGGGCGAGCCGTTCTCCTCGTGGGTCTGGAGCTGCGCGGTTCATCCGTCCTCGTCTCACGTCGTAAGAACCCTCGTGATTGTTTCCTACCAACGCGATAATCCCTGTCTTCCTGTAATCTTATTAACGCGAAATATTAAGGGTTAGCATTTTTTTCGATGATTAAAATATCGATGATTTTCTTGTGTCAAATCAAAGCACTCATGAAAATAGATTTTTAAACGTTTTATAATACGTTTGAAAAAAAGTATCGAATTCGTTAAAAAAAATATGAAGATTAAAAAAGCTTCCACAGCAAGATAAAGAATGGTGTGAAGGATGTTCTGTCGAAATTTGAGACGGATAGAAAACTCTTTGAGAATGTAGACCGTTTTGAAAAACAACGACCAAAATTATTCGAAATTCGAAAAAATTTAACCGCATGTTAGAAATCGGATAGTGCAAACGAAAATTGGTAACTATTCGAAAGTGGGGCTCCTGCTAGCATCAGGCTAATTTTTTTCAAGGGTTCAAGCAAACCCCAAACAACCGCAAACAACCTCAAACAAACCCAAACAAACCCAAACAAACCCAAACAAAAATGAGCCTGATTTCAGCAGGAGCCCCACTTCCGAATATTTATCAAAAGATTTTTCGCTAATTTTACCCTGACGATCTCGTAATTGTTACGTCGTAGGCAATCGGCTGTCAGGACGGTACGATAAAGTATCTGCAGCTCTCGTGGAACGTCGTGCACGGATTGTACGGCGACAGATACGCCTACCGCGAGAACATGACGGACGTGATTATTCAGCACTTGGTGACGAATCAAAAGGTCCGAATAAAGTGCAAAGATCTCGTGTGCAGAATAGCGGTGTATCGGGATCGTCTCGCCGTACAGTTGCCCGAGAGGGTTATAATATACGAGCCATCGGGCAACAGCGAGGGAATGCACTACCGCATACGCGAAAAATTATCGCAAAAACTCGAGTGCAATCTTTTGGTCGTCACCTCCAATCACCTTGTGCTGTGTCTCGAGAAACGTCTGCGGAGCTTGTCGTTCGCCGGTGCGATAGAACGAGAATGGATCCTCGACAGTCCCATTACGTATATCAGGGTCGCCGGCGGACCAGCGGGCAAAGAATGCTTGATAGCAGGTGCCGTTTTTACAAGCTTTTATTTAACGTGACGTTCTGTCACTTTCCGACTACTTGGAGCTTTGAAATTTTGTAAAAGTGCATCTAAAAGATGATAATGCAAGATTCAACTTACAAAAAAAGAAAAAAAAATACACTAAATTTGCAACTTTTCACGTAAAATAAGCGATATCTAATCATCCGTATAAAACCTTACTAACACGTACAAAGAAATTCGTAGCCGACCGTGTTACAATAACAGTCTTTGTTATTTTTACTCTTGTGCACAGGTCTGAAGACGGGCCAGGTGATGAAAATCTACATGGACAATCCGTTTCCGGCGCACCTCGCCAAAGTGGACGGCGCTGTGCGATGCCTGGACGTGAGTTCGATGAAGGAAAGACTCGCGGTCGTGAGCGAGACCGGCACCCTCGCCGTTTTCGACCTTTGCACCGACGAAAAATTACGAGAGTATCAGGACGTTACAAGTGTCGCTTTCAATCGCGCCTTCGAGGACATGATGTGCTTCTCCGGTGCCGATTACTTGGCCATCAAGGTCGCTGACTTTCCCGAGTACAAGCAAAAGTTCAGTGGCTTCGTCGTCGGCCACAACGGCTCGAAGCTCTATTGCTTGGACGGTCCTTCGATCGTCACGGTCGAGGTAATGGAATGTTCATTCATCAACGAAATTCGTCGATCGTTATTTTTTTTTTTTTGACGAAAGATCGCCCTGATTTGCGGTGTAACGCGGAATTCACTCGTTTTTCAGATACCCCTTTCGTCTTCCATGTATCAGTACCTGGACATCGGAATGTTCGAGGAGGCTTACGCGGTGGCCTGTCTCGGCGTCGCGGAAAACGACTGGCTCGCTCTCGGTATGGCGGCACTCGACAAATTGGAGCTTAACGTCGCGTACTCGGCGTTCGCCCGAATGAAGAAGCTCCGTTACATCGAGATCGTTTCCGAGGTCGAGGAGAAACTCAAGTCCGGTGAGTGGGGCCGCGAGGCGTGCATGGCGACCGCTGCAGCTGCCATGGGGAGACTGAGAGACGCCGCGAGATTGTATCAGAAAGCCGGATTGCAACAGTACGCTCTCGACATGTATTCCGATCTTCGAATGTTCGATATCGCCCAGGAGTTCATAGCGAGCGGCAACACCCAGGTAATTCGTTGCTCGCCATGATGGAGATTGAATTTTATGGAAGATTTGGAAGAGCAGAAGGAAAAATGCAACAAATCTCTCTCGCGCTCCTATTTTACCTCACTTACGACCTTAGGGAACCATTCAAGTGTGACAGGCAAAAAATAAAATTCGATTTTTTTTCGTTTATTCAAATGATTTACGTTGCGCATAAAATATTTTCAAATGTTTAAGCTTTATTTTCTATATAATTTGTTTGGCCACTGCAAAATAACGCCTCACGGTGAAAAGTCCTACTACTCGAAAAATTGTCTGACAGAAAAAAGTGAAAAGATTATTAAGCAGTGTGCAAAACTGTAGAGGCGCATGGAGAATTTTTTTCGGCGAAAATTGATTGAATTGTGGCCTTTTTTAAATTAAGCGTCAAAGTGGCCCTTTTTCGATAGTTTTTCGTTGAAAAAAAGGAATATTATCAAACGCTTACGTACGACGTTAGGGCGGAGCTGAAATATGAGTGCGAGAGAGACAGCTGAAATTTTCGAAAAGAAATTTCTCAAAGATGAATAATATTCAGGGCAAAAGAAAATCGTCAAACTCTGCGTCGGAAAATTCTCCAGAGCTGGATGCTTTGTTTTTCCTGAAAAAACTTAACTATCTATGAGAAAACTGGATTGGAAAATTTGTGAGGTTATGTTGACCTTGCGCATGCTCTGGAGGAGTGGCATGAAAAATAATGTGGCGGAATTTGAGACGGATAGGCGGAAAACTCTTTTTAAAATCTTCCACCGTTTTGAAAAACGACGTTACCGGTCTCACGTAGCTGGTCGAATCCTTTTGTCTAAGAAAGGCTGTAGCGACCGGAATAATTCGAATTTCACGACCAACATTTACGAAACTCCATATGTTTAGGCATGTTTATGAAACTCCATATTTTTCGATGATGCAAAAAACAACCGATTTTCAAACAAATGTAAACCGGAATGGTCGCTCAATTTCAGGACCGAACGATTCTTCTGAGACGCCGAGCCGAGTGGGCAAAGAGTTTGGGAGAGCCGAGAGCAGCGGCGGAAATGTTTCTCTCCGCCGGCGACGTGCAACGAGCGATAAACATAATTGCCGAATACGGCTGGATCGACATGCTCGTCAAAGTGGGCCGACAATTGGACAAAGCGGAGCGCGACAGTCTGTCGATGATCGCGAAGAAGTTGCGTCAGCTCGGAGCTACGCACGGGGCCGCCGAGATCTTCAGTCGTCTCGGCGATGACCCCGACGTCGCGGATGTTCTCGTCGACGCGCAAGCGTGGCCGGAGGCTTTCGAGCTCGCGGAGAGAAATCCCAAATTGAAATCGAGGGTTTACGGCCCTTACGCTAGATGGCTAGCCGAGACCGGGCGCTTCTCCGAGGCGCAAGAAGGTGAGTCCGTAGAATATGAGCTAGACAGCGGCCGTTCAGCTGCGCCCATTACCGAGAGGCTCCAGAAGCACAACCGATTCGCAACGTGCTTTCTCCCAAGCGTTCCAAATGGCCGGCCAGCCCGAAGAATCCATCGGGGTACTGACGACGCTGGCGCGGAATGCCGTGACCGAGAGACGATATCGCGACGCTTCCTACTTTTACTGGCTCCTGTCTCAACTCAGTCTCAATTTGACGAAAAGTCCGGAGGACATGAAACTCACATTTTTCTCGTATTCCGACAAGGCCGACGTTTACTACGCGTACCACGAGGTCTTCAAGTACTTGGTAAATTGAACTTCCAAGGCGATCGAGCACCTATCGGTTGTCCAAAATTTATATGTTAAGGAGGTACGATCATTACTACGCATCCAACTTTCGGATTTGTATTTTTAAAATGATTTTGACGAATACTTTTTGCGCCTATTGCCAAAATTTGAGCTATTTTGACCGTTTAGTTTTTTCGAAATAAAACTGCAAAGCCGAGCACTTTGAGTTACCGAAGTACGTCGTCTTATGGAGACGGTCAACCGGAAGTGCGGTGATCGTGGTTTTTCTGCTCACGTATCAAACTAAACCCGTTGGAAAACTGAAATTCGATAGATTAGATATAATAGATATTGTAAGAAAATCAGAAAATCAATCTTCACCGTGTAGTTAAAGCACTACATTACAAGAAAGTTTTAATTTCCGGTTGAAAATGGTCAGAACGACGAAATAGCACCAGCAGACTTAGCAACGTCGCGAGTGACAGCTGATGCGTTTGGCGAACATAACCCAGCTTTGTTTTGAAATTAATTTGAATAGAAGCCGCCACAAAATATGCAAACAACAATTTATGGAGTTTTATCATTTATCACGTATCAATAATATGTATAATTATATTCTGCCTATCGTGTTAATTCCGCCGAGATAATTCAAGCCTATTTTGATAGACTTGAATTTTATTACGTTAATATTATTGCGAAGATTCCTACCGAGTCGTTGAGAATCTATTTTTCCAGATTTTATTTGTTCACGTGCAATAAATTCATCGTTTACCTCAACATTTGGCACACTATAATCGATTATACGAATAATAAACATAAGTAAACATTAATCAGAGCACAGCTGGGGGAAAAATAAATTTAGACACTTTTTTGACCCCGTGGAAGTGATCGTAGCTCCTTACAAAGATATTTTTTTTAAACAAGCTTTTGTTTAATGTACTGAAAAGCAGAGAATAGATTTTTTCTAACAAGTCACCTGCGTGGCTATGAATGAAAGCTGCGGCGCTCAACTTTTTAAATGTTTAATGAATTTGATCAATTCAGTTTCAATAATCGGCTTTAATTTGGTGCGATAGTAATTCGCGAAAGTATTATCGCACGTTTGTACTTAGTTTTAGGATTTTTATTTAAGGGGGAAATACGTATAAATGGTCGAAAATATCGAAAAATGTCAGGATTTTTTCCAACGCAACTACTGGATCAATCGTTTTGAAATTTGTAGGGTATTTTATTGCAGATTAGAAGACGCGAAAAAGATTTTTTTTAATCGACACAAAGTGTTTTAATCAAAAGTTGTAGGTATTTTAACTTAAGAAATGAATTGTCAGTGAAAAATTTCGCTATAACTGCTCATAAAATGACAAGTTTTTGATTAATCAGAAATTTCGTACGTACTTCTCTGCGAAGTGCAATTAGGAACATAATTTTTAAATTTGAAGTGAATCGAGTGAAAATTGTTGAAGTTATTTGTCACGCCAATTGGAAAAAAGCTGTGCCGAGAAGCTTCGAGTAGTAGGCCATTTTATACAGCAAAAAAAAAGAAATTCTAACAGCTTGATATTCATACTAAATAGATGTATAATTAATTTTATGAGTGAATCACTTTTTCATACGAAAAAAAACGTTGTTAAATTCGCACATGATTATTGTGGCTTAAGGCCTTAACGGAGAGCTTGAAAAGTGTAAAAACGCTGTAAAATGAAAGTTTTGTTATATCCCGTGTCGTAGGAAGAGCCTTTCACGTCCTTGATGCCCGAGGCCCTGTTCAACATATCGCGATACCTACTGACGAAGACACAGGGTGTTCAAGTCGAGGGGGTATCGAAATTGACGATAACGTACGCCCTCGTGAAGCAAGCGCGCTTGTTGGGTGCCAACGAATTGGCGATGCAGTTGCTCGAGCGTCTGCGGGGCATGAAAGTACCGGATAATCTCTCGGCGCAGATCGAAATTTCTACCCTCGGAGCCAGAGCTTATCCGTACAGGGATCCGGAAGAGCTGTTGCCCCTCTGCTACAGATGTTCGACCTTCAACGCCCTCTTGCCCGCGCAAAATGCAGCGAGCAATCAGTGCCTCCAGTGCGGCCTCAAATTTCAACACTCCTTCGTCATGTTCGGTGAGTCTGTTTCGAGTGTGTCATCACGAAACCGGATGTGGGCCCTTGAAACGAGAAAGCAAGCAATCTTTGGACTTTCCAGAAATTCTGCCTTTGATCGAGTTCGAGCTCGACGAAAGTATAACGGACGAAGAAGCGCAGAGGCTCATCGAAGAGCCAACATCCCTCGACGACGGGACGATACTCGTCGAGGATCAATTGACGTTGCCCTCCAACGAAGCCGACCTGTTCACCGCGAGACTGATGCGATACGAGGTCAGCTCACACCTAAAACTTCCTCAGCTATTTTTCACGCGAATTTAAAGAAACGCACGAGCGTGATTCTCTCGATGATCGTCGCAAATTCTTCACGAAAAACCGTTTCGATGACGTACACGCAAATCCATTAGATCTCAATTACCGCGTACGGTTTCACGCGTTATTTTCTTCCGTTTTGTGACTATACGCTTAACTTGTTGGCGCAGGAAAAACTGGGCGGATCAACGATAAGGGTGGGGCGCAGCGTATTGAAGAGCATGGAACCCTCGAGCGTGTTGATCGTCCAGTGGCCGAAGCCTTTCAAAACTAGATACTTCAGGAATTTGTTGACCGATCTACAAGTAACGTTCTGCAAAACTTGCTTAAAGGTAAGGGAAATACTCGCGCGGGAAATATATTGAAAACAAAAATTACTCGAACTCCGTCAGCTAGTTATATTTATAATGATACTAATCATAAAACATTGGAATAATATCCATTAACCCTTCAACAGCCACGTCCATATCTGCATGGCTCAAAATAATTTCCTCTGGTAGTATGGCTAAAAAGGGTCGAATATGAACGTCCCGCCATAATTTTGTCGATAAGGGCCTGAAAAGTAGTATTTTCGGACTGTAGCAAATTTGATACACTGGCGGTTCGCGGATATAAATTATGACATATTTCAGATATTTGAAAAAGCTGAAATAAATGTTTACTTATCTTATCAATTACAATAGTATGTATAGAATAATCTTACGGGACCACTAGTTACAGTGCAAAATGTAGAAGCAATTGTTCCTTGCGTTCTGGCACAGGTGCACGTTGCACGTGCAGCATTTGCCATATTAACATAATTCAAATGTTGAAGTTTGAATTTCAAGCCATCCCGGCATTTGTAGCTGCATCTAGCATAGATTGATGGAACTGTGAAGTAGCAAATTTGCTACGATGGCAGCTGAAGGGTTAAGGAGATTGGAACGTCAACTACATTCCAAGATTACATTTTTTTAAATGTATGTTACGTCTAGACTGTACTGAGTCTACGAATATTTTCTTGCTTCGTCCTCGATTTGTTACTTTGCCTCCTCACATTTCCATATGTGCGCCAGTGTTTCCTCTTCTCTACTGCGCACTCTACATCTGGTATTCCTGAAACCCTTCTACTTCTCCCTCCACACGCTCCCACACTTCACTCTTACCCATATTTGACCGATTTCTTCCCTTATAGTTCTTTCTTTCCAGTACTCCTCCAGTATCTCTTTTTTCCTGTCTTTATATTCTATGCAGTATCGTGATCTCTCAGTTTTCTACCATTCCCTCTGTATTTTTGATCTGTCACGTTTTGCACGGCTTTTCCTGTCTTCATCGCCCATTCTTCTCTGTTACTTCTCCTTAACGTGTCTCTTATCCGTCTCGCCTTGCCTGGCCCATGGCTTCTACCACTTGTCTTCCCCATTTGGTCTCGCTCCCGCTTTTCATCCCTCAGGCATTTCTTGGGCCAACACTCCTCTTCTTAATATTCGATAATATTATGAACTAATACTCATTCTTGCGAGAAAGAAAAAACGTATTTGCGATTTATCATTTATCATTTATGTTTTATGCTAATTATGTTCATAATAATACGAATAATAACAATTCAACACAACAATAGTCATTTTATTATTAATTATATTCAATGCTTGCCATTATCGTAATAACGTTAATTAATTCATTGCATTCCAGCTGTTTCACGCGGACGATTACGAATTAGCGCTACTCCGACACGGACACTGTCCCTTCTGTCGGGCTCCGAACCTTCCCACCAGTTAGAACCTGATTCGCGTGTACCTGACATTTTTAATACTCGTTGTTTCAAGCGAACAATTATGCTTGTCTCTTTTTTTTAAAGGAGTACGAAAAATCCGTCCAATAAATATCGTTGATTTACCAATACTTTTGTCTGATTAGCTCGCTCTTATTTCCACGAACTATTATGGAATAATATTCATAGATAGACTACCGTCGAGAGGCATGAAAAATGCATGAGCTTCGGGATTTTTTTTTATATCAAATAAATACTTTTGAAAATGGGTTTCAACGGATTTTATTCTTCCATTAATGGAGAGTAAATTCTAATATTGTTTATTTAAAAAATCCAAAATGGCGGCTTCTGCTCCTGTTAAATAAAGCCACGCACGGCGTGTTTTGGTCTGCGCGGAACGTTCCACAGCCTTGCCAGCTAATCGGAAAACAAAAAACGGGTAAAAAATGATTAATCTAGACCAAATTTGGGGGCCTTGTTTTTTTTCGTTTTCTGAAAAACCTCTGGATAACAAAATAGCAGCCGTTTGAAAAAAAACCCAATTTTTTACCCGGTTTTTTTCTTCAACGAACGAAAAAAATTCTCGAACATTTTTTTTTTAAATCGCTCCTCGATGGTCCCACAAATTGAATTTCCTTTCAATTGGGCAGACATCCATGTGAATCGGTTCCTCCGTTGAAGCGGTAGAGCGCCCCGCGCGCAGAAAAATGCTGCTTCCAGTAAAATGGTCCGAGGGCTTCAGCTACCGTTTTCTAGCCGGCGAACGGTTCCGATCAACAGGCTGTAAATTCTAAAATACTGTAGGTATAAAAATATCCTTTTACCCACGTGTTCTGAACACTGAGGATGCAAATTACGTTTAAAAAATAGAATTTTTCATCGTCATGAACGGTAACCTGTCCTTAAAACAAAAGTGGTGAATTTTAAGCTACAAGGGGGTTCTCCAATTCGTTCCGAATCGTTGTAATTACGCAACGAGATCTTGCGAGAAGTAAAATATTCCTGAATTACTATAAGCCAATGCGCCAATTGTTCTCCGCCAATGGCGGCTCTCAGATATTTTACAACGTTTTTTTTTGTTTTTCGCAGACGAAGCATAGATTTACGATTCGGATCTGGCGTTAACAAATTTACGACGCAAGATAGCGCGAGGCAAGAACGAAAATTTATCACGGAGCATCGATAGGGAAGTGAGGCGAAAAAAAAAGATCAATTTTTTTTTGACGTAGCGGTAAAACGTATGACAGGGTAACACAGTTACTTCTCGTTGGTTGTGGATACGAGAATTCGTCTACTTACCCGAAGCATTCGGTCTCGAGTTTGAACTCGCTAATTGTCATGATTTTTCGAGCAAACCACGCGCATATGTACATAATACCGTTAAGTAAGCACACACGAGGCACGTTGAGTGGGCTTCATCACGTACGAGGCAGCAAGGATCAGATCGTGTCGGTCGCTTTTCCCACGATGTTCGGCCTGTTATTGGGCGCGATCCTCGCGTGCGTGACGATCGTATCGGGTGAGACAACGTACCAGGACGGATCCTTGAGGGATACTGTTTCGTTGACAAGTTCCGAGGAGACTTCGCTCCATAGTTCTCAACGTCGAGGAAAATGTAAGCTCGTTTCGTGCTCGATGAACATTCCACCACGGAGCAAACCTTTTTGTCTTGCACTGAGAAAAAGTTAAGACCGACATTTGGTCGGATTAATTCGTAATTAAATAAACGCTTGTTAAAAATCATTCAAGATCGGAAAAAACACTCGGAGTCCGCAAAACGTATCGTGACAAACGTTAATTAGCTTCTTGCTTGCGTCCCTCAGGGATCGAATGCGATCCTCGTTGAAATATCTTGAATCGCAAGGGCCCTTTGCGCTATTGCAGTCTTTCCGCTGTTCAGTGTCGTGAGATTTGCCAACAACGAGTGCTCCGCGAGCAACAACTTTCAAGGCACTTGCTTCACCGCGAGAGAATGCAAGAATTACGGCGGTACTTCGTACGGAGGATGTGCTGGAAACCTCGGAGTCTGTTGTGTTTGTAAGTTGGTTTTTTTAGATTGCTATTGTTTAGGCTTATTGAAAAAAGCAGCTTCGCTGTTGAGCGGAATTTGATACTCGATCTTCACAAGTTTTATAATAATAGTAATAATAAACTGGCTCACCCAAATTATTCACAATTCTCCATATTGTTACGTGAAATTGAGGATGAAGTTCCGAAAAGTTCGTACCGCCGATTCATTTGAAATTTCGCGTATTCGTGTATTTTGACTCGCTGGTCATGATTATGATAGTGAAAAGCACTGTCGCCGAATATCCATAAGTACGAATATCGATAAGAAGAATATCCATAAGTCAAATATCCATAAGTGAGTATGGAGTAGAAATGAGTTTTTTTGCTTGGATTTGTTTTTGGCGCTCTTTTCTACTCTATACTCACTTTTCCTCTACCTCCCGCCATTTCTGGCACTCATTTCTACTCTGTGCTCACTTATGGATATTCACTTATGGATATTGGCAGTTATAGATATTGGCACTTGCGGATATTCGACTTATGGATATCCAACTCAAAGACATTTCTATTTATGGATATTCGGTTATGGAAATTCGACTTATACATATTTTACCCCGTTCAGTAAAAATACCCGCGAATTTGATTTTCAAGGTTGAAACACGCCAAAACTGATTTTTAAAAAGTCTTTCTATTTTATTTTAATAAATGTTGATCTTAGAGAAAAATGTTCCCTACAAAAGTATATTCACGAATCAAAATAAAAAGCAAACGTGTAAAAAAAAGCCTACAAAAAGGTGATCTTTTGTGTTGCACACACGTTTGGCCTAAAAACATTCTGTTTCGTTATCGTGGGGATAACGCTTCAATCAGTATATTCTGGTAAACTCTATCAGTTCCGACATTATCTCCTTACACACTTTACCGCGGGAAGGTTGGCGTTTAGTCTTTAAATCCAAACCAAGCCAAACAAAAAATTAAAAAATCAAATAAAATAGAAAAAACCTAAAATAAAATATTTAAAAAAATAGAAGGAATAGAAGAAAAGCAAAAAATACAATAAAATATAAAAAATAAAAGTGCACCTTAAGGCGTTACCCCCACTTGTAGCGCAAAAAAAGGCCTTTTTCGTGAATTTTTTTAAAGAAAACTACAAAACTTTTTTAATCGATCAATATACCATCTTAAAGAACACATCTTGAAGAACTTTCAGTAATTTTTTTTATTGAAAAATATTACACTGTTTAGTGGCAAATGGCCGTCAATGAAATAATGTTTTTATATACACGGTTTGCGGTGACCAACATTGCGGCGAAGTGGATCATCTGAAAAAAAAATGCGGATGGATTTAGTCAAATATAAGTATAAACTAGTCTTTAATCGAAGGATTTTAAAAAATGTTCATTTTTCACAAAATGGCGGACAGTCAAAGTTAATGGTTCGGTTTTAACGAAAAAAAACGGCCGTTTTTTGGCTATAAAACGGCCATTTTTTTTCGAAAAAAAATCGAACGATTAGACTACATTTTTATGTATTAAATAAGCCTGCAAAATTTCAAGAAGATCAGTTCATTAGTGTTCGAGTAATCTTGGTCACCGACTTCAGAAATGCCATTTTGAGAAAAACGCGTTTAAAGTTTCAAGTTCAGTTTACACGAAGAACGGATTCTTCTCTTTCAACGCTCATATCTCAGTCAATTTTGTTCGGATCGAATTTAAATTTTCAGGACATATTCTCAGATACTTATACTTCAAAAAAATGCAATAAAAAAAATCGATTTTTTCAAAATCGCAAGTGGGGGTAACCCCTTAAAGACTAAACTCCAACCATCCCGCAGTAAAGTGCGTAAGCATATAATATCGAAACTAATGGAGTTTATCAAAAGTTATTGGAGCATTATTCCATTTTTATCGGAACAGAATGATCTTGGACAAAAACTGTATAGAATATAAAAGATCAATCTTTTTATAGGCTACAACGTTTGTAAGAAACCTTTTTCCCCAAGATCAACAATTGTTAAAATAAAATAGAAAAACTATTTTAAAACCCAGTTTTTGTGAGCTTTGACCGTGAAAATCAAATTTGCGGGGATTTTGTACGATATAGTATACGATTTTGTCATCGGTCAACGGATGAGTTCGAATAATTTAACCTTCGTTATTTTGGGAGTTCATAATTCTATCGTTTCCAAATCTTTGTCGTTCTATGTTTGGTCATTCGACATTTTGATCCCCACCCGTGGATGTCATTGAATATGACGCGATGTTTCTCGCGCGAGCTTTTGCAGAGAACTCACGATCGACGTAGATATCAGTGGCGTGTGGAGACACTTGGGGCGTTCGATTTAACTGTGCAGCTTAAAATCGCTACGACGTATGGTTATGTGTGTAGCTAGCCTCAGCTGCCGCCCAGTCAAGTAGACCCGAGAAAAATTAAATAACGCTCCGCGATAGTCGCTTCCTCAAGAGGGTGGGCGGCTACCGCAGCCCACAGTAGTGTTGCCTGAGTAAACAAAGGAATTCAAGTATGACCGCCTTCTGCATCCGACCTGCTAGCAACCGGACACTAGCACTATTATTATTATTATTAAGATTACTATCGATACAACTATTATTCCTTTTTCGCCCACAAAAACTATATTATCTTCAAAGTTCGAAAGTCCTGTGGAACAACAACCAACATGAACAACACGTACTTCGTAAATCCTGAATATCCAATGACGTATGCAGGAGGTGAGACATGTACGCTGGAAGTTTACCGTTGCAACTCCGACATCTGCCAGGTATTAATTACTCCTATTATGGAAACACTTGTTGGTCGTGACTGAACGACAAATTAACGAATGTTTGCATCGTTTCGAATCGCCAAGTTGCGAATAGACTTTTTGGACTTAAGTCTGGCACAGCCAAACGCGAACGGCGTTTGCGATTACGACTTCCTTCTGGTCTCCCGTGGCTCTACCGTAGTGCCGAGAATCTGCGGCGACAATCTGAATCAACACGGTACAGCTTAGAAATACATATCGAACTTTGCTAGTCCAACGAGTTTTTGGGTTTATGATTGGGAGGTTTTTCTTTTCATTGCAATACAGTCTACGTTTATTTCAACGGGGATAATCCGATCAGTATTTCTATCGTGACTAATTCCGCATACGCCATGGCTCGTCGGTGGAATTTGAAAATTCAGCAGATTGCGTGCGACTCCCCTTGGCGAGGTAAGCTCAGCGATAGACAATTGTCTGTTTTATGACTTCCAATGCTCCTCACAATACCCCATGCTGCGTCGCATTTTCACACGAAACTTGTGCCGATACGAGACGGCTAGATGTGTACTCGAATTTTATCGACTTTGATGATATTTCGGGAGGCTATCCGATGGAAACATTTTCGCCGATTACGAATATTACGGAGTTTTTGTTGACAGCTGAAAAAAGCTCAAAATTACGGCCTGTAAACACGAAAAACATTTTGAAGTTCATTTTTCTTACTATCTAAATTCCTCTATTGCAGTTTTAGGTTATAGATCTCTAGAAAGGATCTCCAGAAATATTTCAGTGATATTCGTAGCTTAAAAGCGCAAGCGAAAGTTGGGCGATACGAAAAGTATATAATTTCGTCGCATTTCAACGACGCAAACTTCAATGCCATGGGCAATTCGTATTCAGGGAGTAAAAATACATCATTAGAGACACAAAAGAGTATTAAAAACCCACATTTGTTCCGCATCCGGCTAAAAATAAGGTCTCTCAATCGGCGCTCCGTTCTTCCTTGTTTCGATTTGAAACTCCGCTTCGCGTGTCTCGTCCTCGCGCGTTTGGCGAGAATCTGTCTTCAATTGCGTATGAATGAATTATAACGATTGATTCGGTACTTGCAGCTCCTGTCGGTTGTCTTCAGTACTACAAGACGCCCACCGGCACAGTCAGCAGTTTCAACTACGGCACGGTTCCGAACCCGCGTGGTAATATTTGCCTTCGAATAAATTTAGTGAAACGCTGGGCACAAAAACGTTGCGAACATCTGACGATGGCGAAACTTGACAGTTTTAGCGTCCCTCGGTGGCGCGGTGGGCACTCGACAGATGCAATATCTCAATTACGGTGTCTGCGTGAGAATGGCTTTGGGTTATTGCACGATAGAATGGTCGCAGTCGGATCCACTTTCGTTCTCTGTTTCCGGCGATACCGGAGTCCTCGATCCGAACGCCGGTAAAGCCTTGACCTTTTTTTAAACAATTTTCACCACGAGGAAAGCGAGGATTTTATTTGCGACACCTTGTGCGTGCGCAGGAACCGATTTCGCCGAGTCTGGTACGGCCTGCGACCACAATTTCGTCATTATTCCAAACCCTTCGGTGGCTGGAACGCCCGTCAACGTGGATCGATTCTGCGGCAACGGATTCGCAACGGCAACGTGTAAGTGTTGCAAAACACATCCAAACAAATGTAGTGTGCCGATATTTCGTTATATTATTATTTACATTATATCTATGTGTTTATACATAAATTGTATATAGTCGATGGATGATACATCGGCGCACTCTATTTGTTTAGGCTCCTTTTTCGCTTTCCTTCGAAAAATATTCCTGATGGATAACGAGGCATTTTTTTATTTTTCGAAGCGAGCTCCAAGCCATTCGTCATGTACGTGGTGACGAATCCCGAAGCCACCGGAGTGACGAACGACTTTGAGAATCGAGGATTCGTACTGATGTATCGACAGATACCGTGCACCCTTTGACGGGACTTTGAAGTTCGGAAGCTTCGACACTACTGTACATTGTTAGTCTTTATTCTTCTCGAGTGGATAATTTTCTCGTGGCTAGGATCGCATTAACGTCGTTACAATCTATCGGATCGTTTATCGCCAACCGCGAACAACTCGTTTTTGCATTGTTACGAAAGAAGAAAAAAATGTATCGGAAAAAAAACGGAGTAAAGCATCGTGTGTGCGATGAGAACGTAAAACAAGCTTTGGACACATAAATACCTATAGGCAAACGCTTTTTTCTTGGTGCGAGAAAGAGAAAAAGCGGTATCAACCGGGAAGAAGCGAACTACCACTGTGACTGTCCACTTTCTCCTTCATGGCTTGATACCAGGAATCGAGCTTCGTATTGTCGAGGGCATCCTTGAAGGCGTCGCAGCCCTCGATGCTCCTGAGGACGCCGTAAACCGCGAGATCCGACAGATCCGGAGCCTGACCGCCCATGTACTGTCCACCCCTCGAGTCAATCGCTTTCAACCAATTGTTGATCTCGTCGTAGAACGACTGCCTCACGTCGTCCTTGAGATTGTGCCTCTTCTTTAGCCTCTTGCCGATCAGCCACATCGCGCATGCGCCCACGTTTATCATCACGAAACGCTCCCAGGCAGGAAAGTATTCCTCCCATTTGCCAACCTTGAAGTAACGATCAATATTATGATTGGCCAGCTGAAGAGGAACACAATTATATTTCGGCGCGATCTTTTGTGCCTGCGATGTCTTTGTGGAAATAAAACGTCGCGTTTTCGAAGCGTTTTATCTGATTGTTTTTTTTTGGAAAAACGATACTTGCGTTTTCCAGCAGGCAAATTTTATACAATAAAGGAATTTACTCACTTCCGAGAACCAATTGAACGTTTGATGAGCTTCCGAAAGGGTTCTGTAGACGTTCGGCGACAATGTATGAACGAAAACTTCGTCAGCCCACTGCCTCCACTTCCGTTCCTCTCTGCAATCGTGTCATCGTGCATTATTTTTTTCCAACACGGAGTGAAAGTTGACGTTGGGGTAATGAAGGGTTCGAGACCTTACCCTACATCGTCGAGGGTTCTGCCACTGGGCATCGCACCCTGGTACATGAGGAAATATTTGTTGATGACGTCGTGCTTGAAATTTCCACCGGCATCGTGCACCCCTATGTTCGGATAATACTTGGAGAGCTCGTCTATTTTGTGCGAAGAGTCGTGAATGTGAGAAGCCAGAAGCGACACGATCATGGAGCTGTCGTTCAGCGGCTGATAACCGCCGTCCACTTTGGCCAACAGTATCGGCACTTTTTTGTACTCGGACCATTTGATCTCCTTGCGCAGGACAGGATCAACCTCGACTACGTCGTACGACAATCCGTAGTAGTCCAAAAATGTTCTCACCTGAGAATCAACGAATAACGTCACAGCCCCAAATCAAATTTTAACAATTCTAAAATCACCGGGTAATTAGTATTTTTTACAACCTTACAGCAAAATGGACACGTCTGATACTGATAGAGCGTCAATTTCAATCCTGTTGTGTCGAGTGGCGAAACTATCTGAAAGAAAATCGATCTCAATATTCATCATTCATAATCGATTGTGAAACAGCGATAAATTTTCTGTTCGAACAAATTTCGCGGGTCGCTGGGCAGGGAACTCCAAGCGGTTGAAAAAAGTACTCCGCAAAGGGTGCGACAGGATTGAGGAACTCGACTCGCAAAAAGCATAGGCAAAATGTATACATAGGCAAATGTTGACCGATTGTCGGTTAACGAGTTGTACGAGCAAATTGAAACGGGAGTTGAGAGGGAAGTGCACTGGAACTGCATGGGAATTGAAGGGGTACTGAATGTAGGAAAAGTGGGGAAAAAAGGATATAGAAACTGTACGTTTCTCTGTACCCTACGGATTTCTCTAGCTATACTCATGTAAATTATAATTTTTTAAAATTTCCACATTCGAATTTGCGTCAGTTATTCTGTGCGTCGCAGAGCGTATCAAAATTCAAAATGCCTCGCGTGTGTCACGTCCCATAATTATTTTATATTTTTTTTCTTGCCTTCCGGCGGCTCCGTCGCCTCGTGTCTCTGTGCGATGTTGGGTAAAAATCGCCTAAGCGAGACCGGATGTGCCCGGTCGAATTCTGCTGATCCGACATCGCCTGATCCACAGAATTCGACCGTGAGACTCCAGGAGCGGGCGAGTTTCCATCAACGTGGACAAAAATCCCCACCGGGGTGATAGCCACCGAGCCGATGTCGGTCCGGTGGCAACAAAACATAGTTAGTTCCGATTAGTCCACGGTTCGCTCCTGGAGTCGGAGGAAACTCCTAATAGAGCAGAGTTCGCGGCGGTGTAGTAAGTCCAGGCTAACCACCCGGCGAACCCGCATAGAATCGTCAGCCTTTATTAGTAAGCCCTAATAACACCGGGCTCGCGGCGGTGTAGTAAGTCCAGGCTAACGACCCGGCGGACCCGCACAGAGTCATCAGTGTTATTCAGCACATTATCTACATAATATTAAATATATAAAATAACCATCAGTGACCGGGGTGGGGCACACTATAAGGCCCCGATCCGATTAGAGAACAGTTAAGTGCGGCGCGCGGTGTGCGGGAGAGACTCGCGGGGGAAATTGTCCCCATGGAAAGCAAGAGTGAGAAGCGCGGCGGGCCTGTCCCCGCGCGACGGTGTGGCTGCGGCCGACCAGGTCAAACACCGTGCGAGTAAGAGTGAGTAAGGGAAAATAAATATATATTTTAATCCATATTTGTACCACATTAATAGCGAGTTACTTTCCCCCATTAATCCCTCCAATTTCCACTGAAGAGTTGCCGGGCCCGTATGGGACGTGCGGCTATCCTTGAACGGTAAGAACGACAAAGGAACCCGAAAATAAATTAAATCGTCCCTTCTGGACGTAACACGTGAATGGCTCCAGCGTCATCACTTTGTATAATTCTTTAATATACATTTTTTTGTTTACTTGAATAAATGACTAATACATCCTTGAATATTACTATCCTCTTGTCCTTTCACCCAAAAGAATCGCGACAAATCGCTTAATAGTAGACTTTTACAGTGGTGTTACCCCTTAATTACCTTAAAGGACCTGCATGAGCTTCTAATTGAAAAAAAAATAACATTCTGATTGCAGTTTTACAGCCTAGCGTTTTCATAATAAACTCTCTTTTGACCGGCGACTGCGCGTATAGTCAAGATGGCCGTCGTCTGCCCCTTCACGCAACAACTTTGTAGGTTACGTCAAAAGCGAAGATTCGTAACGGTGGATTGAAGACAAAAACATCTATAAAATACTCATCAACGTATGAGTCAAAATCCAAACAGACCCAAAAGGTAGAATAGCCAATGGTAACGGCTTTGTCAAAAACTAAACGCACATTGCATTGCGATCCATCTTCAAAGTCGAACTTCGATACCCCGACGATGCTATTAAAAGAGGATTATTGATGGCAAAATAGCATACCCTTCTGGACGGTGGTATCGGTGGTTTGTACTTCAATACTTCGACCTCGATCTGTTTACCCTCCAGGGTGAGATTTTTGCGATCTCGCTGTCTTTGTTGTAGAGCATAACCTGTACCGATAACAGCACCGACGCACCCGCTCGCCAAACTCACTTTCCACAGTGCCCATGATTTGGTCGGTTGTTCGACGACCGTACGAAATTCACGATTCCAACGATACTCGCCGACAAGAGTATTTTTATTGAATAACTTAGAAGTTCTCGAGTATCTCGATAGTTTGCAAAACACAGACATGTTCGTCACGCGAATAATACCGAACGTGTCGCAGCGGGAGGCGTTTTTTGTTTCAATCCTGATAGCCCAATGAAACACGTGACGTTACGTCACGAAGAGCGCTGGCCGGCACCGACAATTCGTACTATGTATTTTTTTTACATGGCGAACAATTTGATTTCAACGTGTCTCGTTGAGAGATTATGCTTGACCGTCTCTCCGGAGTGGACGGTCCTGATTGTGTTGTAGATTTTTTATCGCCTGAACACATTGGCTTGTGAGGATATACGGATGCCGTTTAAATTTTCGCGGGTTTTTAATTTTTCGAACTCAGCGCCACATGGCGTGCAGAACGAATATTATATAGTCTGAAGCCTCACATATAAAATATTCTATGCATATAATAAAACTTTGCAACTATAAATATATATATATATATATATAAACATATATGAGGTATTCCAGCCCAAATGTGTAAACCCGTGACTCTGACCCTCTCGAATTTCTTTGATTTTTTTCATATGATCGCATTGAGAAAATTTTTTTTTTTTAAAACGCCATTTTTTTTAAATGTAAAAAAAATCTGTAAAAACCGTGATAATATATAAAAATTTTCAAGCTATCACCTGTTGTGGGCAGATTTTTTTTCTGTGTTTTACGAGCTATTAACTTTCTTAAAATTCCAAAAAAATCTCAAATAGCTCACCTTGAGCAGACTCTGTATTATTTTGGCACTCAAATTAATTTCGTTGATGATTTTCGAATAATGAAATAGGAAGTACCGGCCATAAATTGAAAACATTACCAGCATCTTTATTAACCTATTGAAAAACGAACTATTCCATTTATTGCCATGAGAACATAGATACAAAAATTCACAGTTAAAATCCAATAATCTGGAAAGTTTTCAGTTATGTTTTCGAATTTTATACGATACGGAGGAATTATGCTGTGCAATTTTTGCGTTCCCGGTATGCGCTTGCTATTGATGAATCGACTTTCCAATAATATTTTTGCTTCATTGTACCAGTCTTCAGGTGAAAATTTCACTGTAATATTGGGAAGATTGTTCGATCGTGAAGCCCACTCGAAAAGTCCTTGCGGAGTTATTATTTGGTGATCAGGTGGTAACTGCAAACTGGCACGGGCGGCTAATCTTTTTACGGTGCCCCCTACGCCATCACAAGCACCTTTACCGTGAGCTGTTGGAAAATAATGCCACTCTGCACTGATGCCATAATCCTCTTCATGGTAATATATGTTGATAAATTTTTAAAAAAAATTTTAATTGTTGTGGGGCTCCATCCGAGAAATAATATACTTTTGAAGCCGCTATGTTAATTGATTTCATAAAATCAATTATAATTCTGGTGTAAACATAAACGGCTACTCGTTTTTATAACCTCATCAAAAACTGCGATCTAATAATTTTTGGTTATTTGTTTGCGGTACCGCAACAATACTCTCACGCAAAGCAAATTCCTTTGTCTCATACTCTTTGTTTCGACCTTGGTTTGCACAACGCCACTTCGGCATTTTCTTAACGGGGAGAGGAGATATCGATTCGTGATCGATCGTCTCACGTTTTTGGTCCTCTTCTTTATTTACTAGATGACGTTGGCTATCAAGCGGAAAACGCACCCAGCGCCACGACCAATCTCATAACTATTTTTTCCTATCTACATAAAATATACTTTAAGTAACATGCCTTCCTTCACGCGCACGTAAACTGCGATAACACATATTCCTCATCAATTAATCCCCACTAAATAATTATACTATTATCGTTAATCGTAATATAAGTAGAATTATTTATATCTATTTTGAAAAAAAACTTAATAAGAACCTCAGACGCTATATCATGTTGTAGAGCAATATTCAGGCAATACGAAGGCATTATTCTCATTTTAAGGTTTATAATTCGTATTGCATTATTCGAAAATCATCAACGAAATTAATTTGAGTACCACAATAATTCAGTATCTGCTCAAGGTGAGCTATTTAAGATTTTTTTGGAGTTTTGAGAACGTTAATAGCTTGTAAAACACAGAAAAAAAATCTGCCCAGTACGGGTGATAGCTTGAAAATTTTTATATATTATCATGGTTTTTACAGATTTTTTTTACATTTAAAAAAAATGGCGTTTTTTTTTAATTTTTTTTTTTTAAATAAGGGATGTTTGGAAAAATCTAAAAAAATTTTGAGGGTGTATTTTAGACTCAATGCGATCATATGAAAAAAATCAAAGAAATCCGAGAGGGTCAGGGTCACGGGTTTACACATTTGGGCTGGAATACCTCATATATATTTAATTTTCAAAGTTCAAAGTGATACTAAATTAAACGTATCATTTATAATGTGTGTTAATTAATGTTGCAAACCAACGTTTAAGGGACTGGGCTACTGTTGGATAATGACGAACGTCGTTCGTCGCTTGAGGCAACTCAAATTGAAGAGGAAGATCCAACAAGTGGTGCGACAATCTCAGGTTGCACTCAAACTTATAGTTATAACGATAGAACTGCTAGTAAAACTTTAGCGTTTTTCTCGAAACTATGTTTTTCAAAATGGTGTACACGATGTCTTGATATCTAATGAACAGACTGACTTGTAATTTGGTACACTTATTTAGTGTAATAGTTGTTTAGTCTTGACCGACGTTTTTCTCCTTAACATTTTTTTTTAAATTAGTTATTAACAATAACAATGTCACATTTGGCGAAAAATTGGAAAAAAATTGTTTTTGGTTATTGAAACACGATATCGAAAAAAGCTCCGTCAAGTCTTAGTCAATGATATCTGCTTTAAGAAACAAACTCGTGTTTTTATTTCAGATCAATCCTCACATCTTGTTCTCAAAAATGGTGGATATAATGCTTATTCTATAATAATAAGAATTATTAATTATTTTCACGTAAAATGATTATTAATAATGATTGATATATTCATATTAATGTTCATAATATTAATATATTAATATTTTCATATTAATATAAGCATATTCATAATGATTAATATAATATCAACATATGCATATAACATAATCAAGACATATGTTTCCGCACAATAATTCTAACCTACGTAACTATGAACAATAAGCGGGTATATATCACGAATTAATCTACTCGAGGGGAGAGATACTTTTAAGCGAGAAAAAAATGGCTGATTTACCTGATTTCTATTAAGGGAAATATTAGATGTAGTACAAAGAAATCCATTATTTTCGCATGAAATTGAAGGCAAAAATAATGGATTTCTTTTTACTACTATTAAAAAAATCCATTATTTTTGCCTTCAATTTCATGCATTCTTTTTGATACACCTAATATTTCCTTTAAAAAAATCAGGTAAATCAGCAATTTTTGCAATGTCGTAAAAAGACTGTAGTTTGCAATGCAGTAAGAAGAAATCCACTATTTTTGCATGGAATTGAAGGCAAAAATAATGGATTTCTTTTTACTACATCCAAAATATTTATTCGCCCTCTGAGACGTGGGATATTTTTGGCTGTTACGTGGTAGGACAAAGTGACCTTATTTTTGCACCCCACCAATTAGTGACACTTCTTTTCTACCTAGACAGTGGTCCTCAAAGTGCCAATAATTGGTTCCTCAAAGTACCAAGAATTGACCCCTTGAAGTGCCAATAATTGGGCTTAAAGTGCCAATAATTGGGTAACTTACGCTATTTAAAAAAAATTAATCTTTAAAAATGGTGGATGTATAGCACGGTCTTCTAAACTGCATTTTCAAAACTGGCGTGAGGTATAGCTTAAAAACCAATCGACCGATTCTGACGAAATTTGGTATAAATCTTTCGAACCTCATTGTCTAAAACAAGACCCAAAATTTATTTGAAAATTGAAAAAACGTCTTTTTTCACTGCAAAATGTAGCCATTTTTTGTGGAAAATTCAATCTTTTCGTTTCAAAGCGCACCATTTCATCGATTTTCAAAAATGTTCACTCTTCCTTGGTTCATATTCTGCTCATGATCGGTAAGAAAAATCTTCGAAAAAACATACCCTGTCTCAAAAATGGTGAAGAAATCTATCCTTAAAAACAAAGTCATGAAAATCCCCCTTAACCACTCAAAGTAAAATTTAAGTACTGCAAATTTATATATCCTTATTTATATAATACGATTATCGTACCTCAATATTGCAAAATATATGGCAAAAAGCATTTGCACACTTTTTTCGGGTTTACGATCGTGATTTAATGGGCGATTGAATGTTCGTGAAAACTTGGGAGATCACGAGGAGGGCTGGAGGGAAATAAATATTGCAATCGAAAACACGCGAGGTGGCGGTGCCGATGAACAACGGGATGTGCACGGTACGAAACGATTTTTTATACTTTTACTGGCTCAGCGAGATTTTTCACATGCAAAGCAAAGGAAAGCGCTTTTCATAGGCTATGAAAGCGTTTTTATTCAAGGAATGTATACATCTATATACATATACATACATATATATATATATATATATATATATATATATATATTGTATATGATACACGAATAATAGAGTTCCGAGGCGTATGAAAAGGAGCGTCAGGTGGAGCCTACTTTCTTTTAAAATGATCCCAAGAAGGGGACTGCCGGTTTTACGCGATGGTGAGGAGTGAGTGGAGATAGACTGGCAAAACTGTTAGCCAGTATGCGCGTTGTCAGTCTACCGGACCAAGCAAACTTGGAAATCGGTGGCTAATTTCGTCCTCCCGTCGATGCCCTCGACCGAACGATCTTAGTGAGGCTATATCGAAGCTGTGATTTTTCGTTACGAAATTCTCGTAGTTAAAAAAGTGTTGTTTGTCAAGCCCACGAGTGTTGAATACATTTTTTTCGCAGATTTTTTCGGTGAGTATTTTTCGATTGTATGGGAATGGATATATTTAATTTGAGTTTATTTTCTCATGCGAGTTTCGATCATTTGATGACTTTTCGGTGCAAATATAACAAGCGATAATAAATCTCCCGTCAATTATAATTGTTATATTATATCGTATATTGTAATATTTTTATATGCTGATATTATTGTACTATGATATTTCAATATCATGATATTGATATATTTTAATAATGATATATTTCGATATTACAATATTATAACATTAATATATCTTAATACTGATATATTTCGATATTACAATATTATAATATTAATATATTTTGATACTGACATATTTTGATATTACCATACTATAATATTAACAAATTTTAATAATGATATATTTCGATATTACAATATTATAATATTAATATATTTTAATACTGATATGTTTCGATATTACAATATTATAATATTAATATATTTTAATATTGATATATTTTGATATTACCATACTATAATATTAATATATTTTAATAATGATATATTTCGATATTACAATATTACAATATTAATATATTTTAATACTGATATATTTTGATATTACCATACTATAATATTAATGTATTTTAATAATGATATATTTCGATATTACAATATCAATGTATTTTAATATTGATATATTTTGATATTACCATACTATAATATTGATATATTTTAATATCGATATATTTCGAAATCGAAACTCAGAGAACTCAGAGAAACATCGGCAAATCGAATTTTTGCGAAATTATTCGCGTAGTAAAATTCGATGATCGTTCGAACGAATTACCAATGCCGATTTATAGCTTGGACAGGACCACGTACGCGATCGAGTGTAACCACGTGCGCGCGGGTCGCTCTTCGTGGCCGCGCATTAAAGTGTAAGTGACTACTAACCTCCTGACACAATTACCGATCGCGACGACAGATCGTCGAAAGAAAACCGAGAAAAACGAAAATAAAAATAAAACACGAACAACCGAGATTGAACGGTCCTCGAACTTCCGGATGTTTTCTCGCTCGAGCGACTCTCCTGTCATTCTTTCCCTTCGACTTTTTCGAGCTGCAGGATTGAATGTCGTTTATTCGTCTCGACAGGTCACCCAGTGCTCGGCTAGTTTGAATAATTTATATTTACGATTTATAATAACTCTTTGAGCGGCGTGTAAATCGCGATCGCGAAAAAAATATTCAATAAAGTAGAAAATAATGAGAAATTTTTTTTTGATCATTAATAAACACACTGAGCTGAGGAAAAATCGATATTTTCTCATGAGAAATAAATAATATCTACGATAACATCGTTTTTGAAATTGTATCGTGTAAATTCAATTATTTAGAAAACACGCATTTGTCCTTTTGAAAAATCCTCTGCAACGTTGAAAATGTTTTGATCTGAAACGTAAATAACGAAAATAATGCATAATTTATATATAAATCATTTATTAAATAGGGCAATATAGTATGTCAAAAAATCTTTGTACCTACAAAAAAAATTATCAAAATGCACAAATAATAACGACAGCAATACTTCCAAAATTTTATTGCCTGAAAATTGAATACAACATATATTTTGATTTTGATTCATATCATGATTCATAATAAATCTACGAGCTCCGTTCATATCTCGCCTGCGAAAAAAATATTTAAAAAAAAATAATGATAAACATATTTTTTACATTGCATGTAAATTCGATGACCTATTTTTGCATAATCAATCAACTGAGCTACTCAAAAATCGATTTTTTCTGACGACAAACGAGAATAAAAAAGACAAATAATAACAACTACGATAACATCGTTTTTCAAATTGCATCGTGTAAATTCAAGTATTTAGAAAACACGTACTGTCTTTTTGGAAAATCCTTTTCAACGTTGAAAAGGTTTGAATTTGAAACACAAATACCGAAAATAATTCATGATTTATTGATAAATCATTAATTTTTTTTGTAAAAAACTTGTAAAGCAAATTGTGCAAATAAAACTCGATTATTATTATTATTATAAATCATTTATTAAATACAGCAAGCATCGAATGCCCAAAAATCTTTTTTTTCCCCACGAAAATGAAATTAATAAAAATGCACAAATAACAACAATAACGACAGCGATACTTTCCAAATTTTATTGCGTAAAAATTGAATAAAACATATTAAAAAAAAATTGAATCCTGTAGATAATTCTTTCCAAAGTTTCCACCGTTCGAGAAGAATTCTCACATGCTCGAAGGATTTGTCGAAACGTGCGACCTCTAATTCGAGCGTCAACTCGCCTCGCCGAGTAAAGAAAGCAACGTTAAAGACGAAGAAAAAAGAAAATTCGGTCGAAAATAGGAGCGACGCGTGATTAAAATTCAAATCGCCAATTAGATTCGGGACAACGGAAACAATAAGTCGGTGGTTTTCACTCGGCACCATATATCAGGGTCGTGACAACTGAAATGTTACGTCCATAATAATGCCGGCTGACTAGACGAGCGTCATCGTAATTCAAGGCCCGCGCGTCTCACGAAATTCATTCCCATATTTTTGCTGTTGACACATTTTGATAATCTTTCATCCCCGCGTTACTTTCAAGCCTGCGAGAAACTCGTGCAGGAAGTACGAACAGGAACATTCTTTCTTGCATCTTTGCAACCAATTTTTCCGGCCTCGTTAAGGGGGGAGATACTTTTAGGCGAGAAAAAAATTGCCGTTTTTCATGATTTTTTTTTTAAGGAATATTTCTTCACCATTTTTGAGACTCAGGCTATGTTTTATTACTATTTTTTGCTGTTACATGGTATTTTTATTTTTATTTGATTAAGGCCTTAGGCCTTAGGAATTCCGTATATTTTTATACATCGAAAAAAAATAAACTATTTTCTAACAGCTTGATATTCATACTAAATAGATGTGTAATTAATTTTATGAGTTAATCACTTTTTCATACGAAAAAGAAATTGTTAAATTCGCACATGATTTTATACCCGTTACTGTGGCCTAAGGCCTTAATCTTCAAAAATGACGGAGGTATGTCACGATCACTGAACGAGTTGCGGCGGATGTTGTCAGACGGCGTGACGCGTAGCGTCGGCGGGCTTAATCCGAAAAAAAGCCAACGATGATTTTTCTTTCATTAACACTCGTACGCAGAATATGAACCAGGAAGAAGTGAGAAATATTGAAAATCGATGAAATGGTTGGCTTTGAAACAAAAATATTGAATTTTCCAGGAAAAAACGGCTACATTTTGCAATAAAAATACTTTTTTTTTATTTAAAAAAAAAACATTCAGCTTCGTGTTTTCGACAATAAGGTTAGAAAGATCGATACTAAATTTCATCCGAATCGGTCGATTAGTTTTTTTTACGTCACGCCAGTTTTGATCGCATTGAAGTTTCCATCGTTGGAATGCGACAAAAAGCAATTTTTTTTTCTTACCACCGTATTTTTTTCGGCACATTTAGACTACGAAAATCAGTGAAACATTTTTGGGAATCCTTCTTAAACTTTTATAATAAACAGGTGAAAACAACAATTTTTTTAGATAATAATGAAAATAAAGAAATGAGAAAGTCGAGAAGAATTTTCGTTACATTTCAACGATGCAAACTTCGACCCCATCAGTTTTGACAATGCAGTTTATAAGACCGTGCCAAACCTCCACCATTTCTAATGATTAATATGTTTAAAAAACACCATCTAACAGCCAAAAGGAGTAACAAAAAAACACCCTCAGTCTCAAAAATGGAGAAGAAATAGTTCCTTAAAAAAAAAATCATGAAAAAAAGTAAATTTTTTCCTCCCCTCAAGGTATCTCCACTCTTGATTCACCAATCACCATTTTTCCTCTGTCGATCCTAATGAGTTCGCACGCAGAAAATTTCACATTCGTAGAAATGTAAAATTTGCGTTTGCAAAATATTCATACGGTCAGTGAATGTCAGAAAAAAGACGGATAAAAGAAAGAAAATGAGATGTAGGTATCGCGGAGAGATCGTGTGTACGAAATTGGGTGGCGTTTGTCGAAAGTGGCGAGAAGCCGCTGCTCAAACGATACGTGTTCTTCATATGGTCATCTAGGTCTTGCACTCGACTGTTCTCATCTTCTCATTTTATACGTACGCAATTCCGATCGTCGGATCGTTGCCCGGAATATTACAAAACCGATTCAAGATAACGAGCCATGTATTCTTCGTACTATTTCGAAAAAAAAAAGAAAGAACCAACTAATACGAATAAAAAAGAACAATTTTTTCTAAAAATATACTTTCGGAGGAAATGCTCAAGTACATTGTATCTGCCCAGGTGTAAAATCAGGTTTTCCGTAGAATAAAAAAAAGTAATCTAAATATCGCTAGCAAGAAATGGTGGAAAAAAATGCAAAATTAACTTTACGGATGCTGACGGGGTAAATTTCCGTCCCCAATGTCTCGCATGATAAAACTGAGCGTTAGGCAACGTTGCGCGGGCTAAAATTCAACCGTATTAGAGAAACAATTATATGTATTATTTTTTCAAATTTTCTCTATTTAACACTTGTAAAAATTTTATTTTATATTTGGCATACTTTATTTAATAAGAACAATTTAATAAGAATAATAATAATTGCGGCTATCTCAGTAGCAATCGTGGAATCTATTTTTTCGTAGAATAAAAAAAAAACTCATCGAAATATTGCTTGCAAGAAGAGGTGGTGGGAAAAAATTGCAAAATTAACTTCACGCGTGTTGACGGGATAGGTTTCCGTCCCGAACGTCTCGCAAGATAAGACCGATTGTGAGCGTGAGGCAATATTACGCGGGCTGAAATTCAACGGCATCATAGGACCAATTCTATTTATTATTCGGTTTTGTTAATACTTACAATTGTTTTTACAAATTTTCATCTTTTTCAATCTATTTAATTTTATTATTATAGTTATCGTACTTTCTTGGCTAACCAGTTCCTCTTTTTTCTTATTATATAGAGAATATTAATGTAATAATAATAATAATAGTAACTGCTATATCGTCGATATTATACTATCAAAATATTGATAATTAACTATCATAATCATAAGTATATATATATAGGGTATCCTATTATGAATGAATAATTCTGTAACCGTCGACAGGTCAGATCATGTTCTACTATATCCTGGAATTTCAGTTTAGTAAAAGTCCTACGGTTTTCGAGATAAAGCTCGTCTCCTTTTGGTTTTTCGCATGCTATTTCTACAATCGATAACTTTGTCGGCCCGGTTAAAAAAAAATACTCTTGGTTATTTGTTTTATCTAGAAAAGTCTTCTTTTAGCCTCAAATGTTAAGGAAACTTTATGAAAAAAGATTTTATGCAGAATTTTCATACAAATCAATTTGAACATCTGACTTTGATAGCCTGCAGTGTAAGAAAAATGTATTATGCATATCGTGTATATATATATATATATATATATATATATATATGTGTCTGTGTATGTATGTATGTATGTATGTATGTATGTATGTATAGAGTAATAGTTATTATAGTATCAATATTATAGCAATTTTTGTTATTATGAAACCATTTAGATATACATACGAACACAAATATATATACCCTAACGTGTATACTTTACCGACCCGCAAGATCTCGTTTCGCGATTTGCAATCTACTTCCTGGAAAAGCGAGTTGCGATTTTTGGTTGGAGAAAAAAAAAATACGTGTACATAAATTCGTTGCGTCAACAATTTCCAACACCCCGGCAAAGCGAATACATTAGTTATGCTCTCCTCGAGGCACAGCCGTTTCCTCAACGGAATCGCGATGAAAAACGATCGAAACACTGATACAGCGAATCGTAAAATATATTTAGCGCTTGCACAATGTACGATGCAAATTTATGATTTTCCATTGTCTCTCTCGCTCGATCTTACAAGTATTGCCCGAATAGATGCGTTAACGTTGATGAACGAATGGCGAATGAAATATTCAAATATCAGCATCGTAGGGTAAACATTTGGATACACGAATTCAACGTCACCGGGGCAAGCAAGTGTAATTGTACTCAACGAAAAGTTGATATACGTAGCTAAACATTTATTATGAATCTTTAAAATAATAATAATAATAAAACACGTATTTTTTCGGCTTTGATCCGGATGAATTCGAATCAGGCGAAATGTACGATTTCTGCTTGTACGAAGTATTGGAAGTGCAAAGTGGCATGTGCAAATCTTGTAACGAAGGCGATTGTAACGATTGAAAGATACTTACGAGCGATTTGCACTTTTCCATCGAGGGAAAGTTGTGGAACAAGGTTCTCTGCGTCCACCCTGATAAATACGAAGATAAAGGGTAAAGGGAAAGGGAGGGAGAGAGAGAGAGAGAGAGAGAGAGAAAGAGAGAGAGAGAGAGTGAGATAGAGAGAGATGATTATGATGTGGTACAGCTTGACTAGTTCATATATGGTACTCCCACGCTCGCTCGAGCTCGTTAGATAATTAATGTTAATACCCATGTGTGTATGTATGCCTTTCCGACAACAAAGCATGATGAAAAAAAAATATTCTCTCTCCTCCGCACTTTTTCTCTTTCTCTCTTCCCCCCCCCCCCTCACTCTTTTACCTCAATGAACGCATTTCATGAATTGCCTCACTCCAGGGCCACAATTCCACTCGTAATGAACAGAAATCCCAGTGACAAGTTTTTCATCATGTTTTTTCGTTGTCTTTTCTTTATTTTATTTTATTATCCACGTCCCACGTTTCGGGCGATCCCGACGAGGGACACGGCCAATTATACTTAGCGCATTTCTCGAGTGGAACGAGCTAGTAAAATTGGAGTAAATGGAGTTCCACTTATGTACGAAACGTTTATCAAACTCATCGTGATTTGTTATAATTATGTGTTTTTTTTTTCGTTGCTTTACGGCGAATTGTCCGTACGTTCGAAATTGTTGTGCAATTTCTCGCTGCAATTCTCATCTCTTTTTTTTCCGTCGGATCGTAAAAGTTTGTTTTATCCTGTGGTGTATATGTAGAGCTTATGTAAGAGATAATAAGTAGGCGAGGATATGAAATAGAACGAATTTACGAGCGTTTTTTTTTTTCAATCAATGCGGAACGGGTCTCAAACTTTTTCGGTTGATAGAAAAAAACTGGTCGATTTTCAATGTTTTTTTTCTGATGAGAGTGTTCGGAGGACGGGATTGGGATTTTATTCACAATTAATATATATATATAGTCTTGCCAATTTTCATTCATTCTTTGATTGATCAGGAACGGGCCGGAGGACGAGCCAGTAATGACCAGGAAAGTTGTGGGAAATTGATTGGGAAATAACCAAGAACAAACGAGAAAATCAAAACTTACGATTCGGCGTTTTTGGAATCCTTAAGGTGGTAAAATCGGGAGTGTATTCAATTAAGTATTTCGACAACAATTTGTTTGTTGGTTAGCTACTTGCTAAGGTAGTATATGAGTGTGTACACATTATTTGCTCGTGTTTCCTGCTAGGCAAAGAGCCAGAAGAACGTACACAGTCAGGAAAGCCTCGTATTCCATATATGAAAGCTTTATTCTGATTATCATAAGTGAAAGATCATCGTTTGATTCATCTGGAAGTCAGGATGGTCTGATTGAACTCCGTCGAATGAATCAGTCCGGTTAAGAGAGTCAAATAAATTTGTAAAGACTAAGTCTTACATGTATTGTTATACTGTTGTTTATGATAACATCTTTAGTTTTTTTCTTTTTCGAAGTGCCGATAAAATCATTCTCAAATTGCCTTTTTTGATATATAGAGGACAAGAAAAATGAAATCAAATTAATATCGGCGTTGTACTATAAATATTAATAATGTACCGTGATGATATGATTATATTTATTGTAATTATATCCGCCATTATATCAGCGTATGACTTTCGTCATCATCACAATTCATTCTTTATGATAGAATTGTCAGGCGTCGATTATTGGCGAAGAAAATAATATGACAATAAAACCAAACATGCAATTACAATGAATTTAATCATGTTATTATATTTAATTATTAATATCTTTGATGACGCAAAAAGGATTATTTAATAATACGTTGGAATTTAATGTTGAAGAAATGTCAATGTTCTGCTCAGGAAAAGATTTAGTGATATTCTTGGTCTGTTCCATGACACAGGGCTTGGTTAGGTAAACCGGACGATGCAAGCCAGGCCTAGACCATTTGTAAAGTCGGGAATGCCCGGTCACATTTTTGCACGGGGAGTTGTAGATGAAGAGGGAGACTATATTATAAATTAATCTTATCTTGACAAAATGCTGTGTTTATTTAGAAAAAAGGTGCCGTTCGTGTCGCAAGACTTTCTTACCAACCTAATATATAAAATATTTCGCAAAAAATCGGTTAAAATTAGTATCATGAAAAAAAGGGAGACGACTCACACACAAGCACATGGGTATGCTACGACTACAGCTTCTCTATACCAATTGTTCGAATAAACAATTTCTGAAATACAATTTACCGAATAAACAATTTCTCGAATGGAATATTCCGAATGGACAATTAAACGAATGAATAATTTCTCGAATGGACGATTTCCCGAATGAACAACCCAAACAACAAACAAACAAATTCGGGAAATTGTCCATTCGGGATATTGTATTCGAGAAATTGTTCATTCGGCAAATTGTGTACGAGAAATCGTCCGTTCCATAAACTGTGTTCGGGAAATTGCTCATTTGGGAAATAGTTCATTCAGGAAATAATTCTTTCGGGAAATCGTTCATTCGGGAAACAATTCTTTCGGGAAATTGTTCTTTCGGACAATAATTCTTTTGGGAAACTGTTCATTCGGGAAATAATTCTTTCGGGAAATTGTTCATTCGGGAAATAATTCTTTCGGGATATTATTGTATTCGAGAAATTGTTCATTCGGCAAAATGTGTACGAGAAATTTTTTGTTCGATAGACTGTGTTCGGGAAATTGTTCATGCGGGATATAATTCTTTCGGGAAAATGTTAATTCGGGAAATAATTTTTTTCAGGAACTTCTTCATTCGGGAAGTAATTCTTTCGGGCAATTCCGGAAATAATTCCTTCGAGAAATTGTACCAGAGAACTTGTCATTCGGGCAATTGTTTTCGAAGAATGTTCCGCAAACGATAATACTTACCAAACGTAAGACGACCCTCTTTCTCCCTATCTTCGAGATCCTCGCACGAAAAAAGAAGGAAATGAATGTCATTTCGATGACACGATATAAGTGTGAAATATTCGAAAAGATCGCTCCGATGACTTTGTGGAGCTTAGACGAGAGAAATTGATGACTGTCCATGGATGAGATGCAATTTCGACTCTACATACGTATAGAATACACGAATGTGTTTCGTTCGCTCGCAGTTGAACACACAGCGAAATACATATCGAGGTGCTGCCAAGTATATTGACTTTCTTGCACGTCTAATTTTACATTTCAATTTGCCCAGTCGTTCGAACAAGATGCAAGATTGTATACAGACACATGCATACATATATGTACATTTAAGCGCTCACGATAAATTGCAATTTCTAATAGAAATGAAGGCTAAGCATCATACCGGTCTACTTTCGTAATAGCGCTTTGTAAAATCTTCATATTATAGCGAATGCAATACTCTCTCGCGAGCACGCGCGTCTCATCGTTCCCTTTTCTTCTCGTGCGCGTTTCATTCCTTCCTTCCTTTCTCGAGCACGTGTAGATCTGTGGGCGATCGACATTTCTATAGTAGCATCAACTGTTTTTGTCTCGTCATTATATATTTTCCCAACGTCCGCAGGTCAACCCAAATATGTTCAAATGAGAATTCTCTGACTCTTCGCTTCTTTTTGTTAGTTTTCTTCGACTTTTTCATTTATTTTTTTCTCTTTTCCGCGAAAAGGCTTTCTCGATGTAGACGACGAAAGTTCGGCAGAAGAAGCAAGACGAAAAAAGAAATTATGGATAAACAGTGACGGTCAAGAGTTTTCGATCTTCTTGGATACATGCAAAATTTTCGATCAATCTGGATAAATGCGATATAGTGTTAGAACAACATAATTAGTTATTTAAAGCTGTAGTATAGTATTTTGGCAAAATAAGAAATAAAATGAATCATAAGGGTGGCTCAAAATTACCTGACACTTTTATTTATTAATAAGTCGTAATATTTATTTGAAGAGTACGAATATTTTTATTTTAAAGGGATTAATTATTGAACGAATATTTTTATTTTATACAGTCAAAGGCGTGAAAAAACGAGCGTTTTCCATAATTTTCGTTCTTACAGTATTTAAGTCTGTTTTACAAAAGTAGTTGCACAGACTTTTTATGTTATATTTCAACTTGACTTGTGCAAATTTTCGAAGAAAAAAATTGATTTTTTATAAAAATATCGCCATCTTACGATCATGTGAAATAAAAAAACAAAAAAAAAATCATTAGTTTAATAACAAATCTAGTCCTTAATCGCAGCTTTTTTTTTTTAAATTAACAAAATGACGGTTTCCGACAGATAACTTTCGATTTCCGACCAAAAAATCGATCGGTTATTCTTTTAAGAAAATCGAAATTTTCAACAAAAATGAAAATCCTCCGATTGAGGACTAGTTTTTAATGCTATCAATAAGCACACAAAATTTCATTAAAATCCAGCGAGTGGTTTTTGAATTATAGTGATCACCGACTTGAAAAACATAGTTGCGAAAAAAACGCGTTTAAAGTTTTTCGATGTGGATACGGTATTATATGTTCGTAAAATTTTGACCTCGATGGATGAAGCCAAACCTTTTTTTTATATATTTTGATCCGCTGAATCCGAATATCACAATTTTTTGCCGAAAAGTCGAGCATTCAATTGTTTATAGCCTATTGTGAAAACAATTTTTCAAAAGATTAAAGTTTTTCGGGATGAATTATTTTTTTATAAATATTTTGGGCAATTTAAAACGAAAGTATTCGTTATGAAATTTTGTTCAAGTTCATAGTTTTTGAGTAATACATTTTTGAAAATTTCTGAAAGGGTTTTCCAATTTTACACTAGATTTATGTATAGAAATACTAATTAAAAAATGACTTACATCGAATCATCAATTCCTGGCCCACACTATAGGGCTTCTGCCGATGTGGAAGCTTCCAAAATATCAATTTGTTGTGGTCTTCGAAGCATTCTGCCTTCCCGGGTATTATCGTTAATAATAGGGGGGTGGGGTCGAAACCGGTTGCTAGCAGCTGCCGTCCGCTACCTGCCATGGGGACCCGACGCCCCTTCACTAATTGTAGGATATCCCGGAAACTATTCATCGGATTGACTTGAAATTTTCAGGGAATATTTTCGAAACATCATACTTCAAGAAAATGTAAAAAAAACCGATTTTTCGAAAATTCTGACTGCATCTCACTCCTTAATATAAGGTACAAACATAGAGGTTATGTGTGGATACAATATCCGATAAATGGAATAACCGGCCTATGGATATATGGGAACAAATGATTATATGATACACGCACAAGTATATAAGGAAAAGATTCTGTGTCCAGACACACGTATACTAGTAGTAGTTTTTCATTCTTTGCATACCCGTTTTACATAAATGCCCCTCCTTTCTCATTTACATCAATCATTTTACATTGATTTTCTTATACTTATCCTAGTTGCTAGTTTCTTAAATTGTCTGATGTAATCGCATAGTTGCTTAGCCGGTTGCATTTACAGTTGCACTTCTACTTCCGGTCCATTTCTGACCCCCTGCTATTTTCTAACCATTGCTCCAGTTTATTTACTATTTCTTACTTTCGTTCTCCTTTAAGGGGGGAAATACATATAAATGGTCGAAAACGACGAAAAATTTCGGGATTGCTTTCCAACGCAACTGGACAATTCGTTTTATAATTTGTAGAGTATTTTGACGTACATTGGAAGAAACGAAAATCATTCTTTTTAATCGACATCAGTTTTCATCAGCAGTCTGCACCCAATTGTTGCTGAACGAATTTCCCCTGCATAACAACGATGCAAACTTCAACACCATGCTAATCAATCCTAACTTCCGCTGTGGCACGATCGTCTGAACGGGTTGCGGCGGATGTTGTCAGATTGCGTGACACATAGCGTCGGCAGGATGGATTTGAAAAAAAAACCAACGAAATCTTTTTCTTTTATTAGTACTCATACGTAGAATATGAACCAAGAAAAAGTGCGAAATGTTGGAAATCGATGAAATGGTACGCTTTGAAACAGAAAGATTGAATTTTTCGAATAAATAGCTACCTTTTGCAATAAAAAATACTTTTTTTCGAAACATTTAGAGTCATGTTTTCGACAATAAGGTTAGAAAGATTTATGCTAAACTTCACCAGAATCAGTCGATTATTTTTTTAGGCATATCTCAGGCCAGGTTTGAAAATGCAGTTTATAAAATGCCATACCTCTGCCATGTTTAAAGATGAATACAAAAAATACGATGCAACAATCAAAAGTAGACTAAAACATACCCAACGTACGAAAATAGTGGAGAAATCTTACCTATAAAAAAATCGTAAAAATCGCCGGATTTTTGTTTCCACCGCCAGTTCACCCGCACCGAGGGTACGGGGAAACTGTGGAAAACCCCGTAGTGGTATAGACAGCCCCATATTCCACCGATTCTCTGGTGCTCAGGTGTTTTCCCGCAAGTAAGATCTCAGAACTGAGGTCTCAGTAGTCGGCCATCCGCTGATTGGTTGATGTGCCAACCAGTGCACCGCTAAGCGGTCACCGCTCCGAGTATTGGCCATGCTCAACGCTGCTTACGGCCTTAAGCCACAGTAACGGGTATAAAATCATGTGCGAATTTAACAATTTTTTTTTGTATGTTAAAAAGTGATTCACTCGTAAAATGAATTACACATCTATTTAGTATGAATATCAAGGTGTTATAAAATATATTTTCTTTGTTCGATGTACAAAAGGGCCGACTACTAGAATTTTCTTTTGGCGCTCCGCGGCGTGACATTGAGCATCCACAATTTTTTACCTAGAGCAAAAAACAAATTCTCGTCAATCTACATTGGAATACCTAGAGAAGTACGTACGGAATTTAAAAAATATTGTTTATTCAAAAGTTGTAGGTACTCGAACTTAGGAAATGAATTTTCAGTGAAAAATTTCGTTATAATGGCTCATAAGCTGCTCATAAAATGAAAAGTTTTCGAATCAGAAATTCCGTGGGTACTTCTCTGCGAAATGCAATTAAGGATGTTGAGTCCCAAATCGCAAATGATGATGAAATTCTGAAAATTTGGTATGTTTTTGTATGAAGTATTTCAGAGGTCGTGTAAAAATTTCACGACAATTAGGAAGTTCGTTATTGAACAATTAACATTCACAAACTAAATGTTGTTTTATGGAAACTGATGTAACTTTGCAATAAGTTTTTTTTTTGACCTCCCAATTTTATAATATCTGCAATATACTGAAAGCAACGGAAACAAAACGAAGCTTATTGATACATTTTTTTTAATTTCTTTTAAACATTGTTCTTAACAAAATGTTAATTTTTTAATAACGAACTTCCTAATCGTCGTGAAATTTTAACACGACCTCTTAAATACTTCATACAAAAACATACCAAATTTTCAGAATTTTCTTATCATTTTTTATTTCAACCCTTAAGGAGGTTGAAGTAATGATGATAGAATTCTGAAAATCTTGTATGTTTTTACAGGAAGTATTCAGGAGGTGGTGTAAAAATTTCATGACGATTAAGAAGTTATTTATTGAACAATTAACATTAACATGTTTCATAGGGACTCAACATCCTTAAGAACATAACTTTTAAATTTGAAGTGAATCGAGTGAAAATTGTTGGAGTTATTTGTCACGCCAATTGGAAAAAAGCTGTTTCGAAAAGTTTCGCGTAGTCGGCCATTGTGTACATCGAAAAAAAGATATATATATATATATATATATATATATATACTCGTGCGGGTGTGCGCGCGTGTGCAACACGCGGCCTGGTTAGCCACTTTCAATCACGGCTCGCTCGATTAGCAATAGAGCGCGAAATCATTGTCAGGGTGAATCATTGCTTTCTTTCGCGTTCCAAGATACAATGTTGACGAAGAAAAGAATAACGGGGAATAGAATCCAGAAGAACGAAAAACACGACGTAGAAATCGGAAAACTCGAATGACTCGTGTTCGCTTTTAGACCTAATTAACCATTCTTTTGCGGAAGTGCAGTTCAACAATAAAGTGCTAGGCTCGGAAAAACGTGGAGTTTGACAAAATAATACGAGCACCAAAAATAATTTTTGTAACGCATATTGCAAAATGAAAAATCGTTATTTTGTGCGAGTGGTCGTAGAACGTGATGACAATGAGTGTAAAGGGTGAGTTGATGCTTACGTACTGAAAAATGGGGCTAGGAAGGCAGGTTTTGGAAGTTTCTTGTGGGTGACTATTTTTAAAATCCTACATTCGTCCTTTTTTTGTTCCAATCGAACAATGTGTCCTTTGGCTATTGAATGTATAAGAAAGTTACAATTTTATGTATATATTTTTTAAATGTCAAAGTAGCCTCGAGTTTCTTTGACAAGCCATTGAAATGCAACTTATGTCAAAGCCTAAGGGTTACTTTGACGTGATTTTGATTAAAACATTTAATATTTTATGCATTATACACGAAAATAAAAGGGAAACAACGATTTTTTACAATCAAATTGTTATCTTTATTAAGGAGGTACGATCATTACTACGAATCCAACTTGCGGATTTGAAATTTTTATATGATTTTGACGAATACTTTATGCGCCTATTGCCGAAATTTGAGCTATTTTGGCCGTTTAGTTTTTTCGCAATAAAACTGCAAATTCGAGCACTTTGAGTTACCGAAGCACGTCGTCTTATGGAGACGGTCAACCGGAAGTGCAGTGATTGTGGTTTTTTGCTCACGTATCCAACAAACCCCGTTGGAAAACTGAAATTTGATAGATTAGATATAATAGATATTGTAAAAAATACGAAAATCAATCTTCACCGTGGATTTAAAGCACTAGTTTACAAGAAAGTTTCAATTTCCGGTTGAAAATGGTCAGAACGACGAAATCGCACCCACAGACGTAGCAACGTTGCGAGTGACAGCTGATGCGTTTGGCGAACATAACCCAGCTTTGTTTTGAAATTAATTTGAATAGAAGCCGCCACAAAATATGCAAACAACAATTTATGGAGTTTTATCATTTATCACGTGTCAATAATATCTATAATTATATTCTGCCTATCGTGTTAATTCCGCTGAGGTAATTCAAGCCTATTTTGATAGGTTCCGGCTGATTTTTTTTGTCTTCTTAGTCCGTTTTTATGATGGATATGTTAATATTATTATTATTACAAAGATTACTACCGTTGACAATCTAATTTTTCAGTTTTCATTCGTTCACGTGCAATAAATTCATCATTTACCACAACATTTGGCACCCTATAATCGATAATACGAATAATCAACATAAGTAAACATCAATCAGATCAGCTGTGGGTAAAAATGAATTTAGACTCTTTTATCACCCCGTGGAAGTAATCGTACCTCCTTAAGGAAACATTTTACATCAAAATAACAAGTACCCAGGATACGATTACAGGCACTTAATTAGTCTTATTATTATCATTGAGATCAACATCAACTTGAACAACATTATAATAAACGTGAACAATAAATTTGAGCGACAATAGAAAAATGTCTGTAAAGAATACGTCCAAACCGTACTTTGGTACTCTGCTATAATCCCAAAAGCTGTCAAAGTTGCCCTTAATGTTAATTTAACCCCATCTTACGGTATATAGAAACTATTCCGTAGGCTATGAGGTACTCTATGATCGACGAAAACCACACAAACACAAGCAAAGAAAAAAAATAAACTAACGCCTGTGAGAATGAAAAACAGTCTCGCCAATGAAAATTCCATTGGAGAACGATTTTTATCTCGATACGCGCTCAACAATTAGCTTGCTTCAAGGACTATCCACCAATCATGTAGGAAAATACAAAATCCATGCGCGTGTGTATGTGTGTGTGCGTGATCTAATTTTACGGCTTTGATTACGGCTCTTAAGGGGCCCACTCTGTTCGAATTTTCACTCGCTCCTCGGACACGCGGATGCGCTCGTTGAACGAAAAATCTGGGTCGCCGTAACGGATAGAGATCCGAGCGTGCGGAGCGCTTCGTTTACCTGAGTGTTCGTCTTCGTGTGCCATTGCGCTCTCTCTCTCTCTCACTCACTCTCTCTATCTATCTCTCTGTCTCTTTCGATCTACGCTGCAGTGGCGCACGGATGCGACGACGAGAAAAGTAGCTGCTGAGGACGAGCAGGGGGGGGGGGGGTAGAGAAAAAAGAAAAGTTGAATTGGTGCTGACAATGACGTTTACACAAGCCGTGCATGCCTTACCGGTATCTTCATGAACTTCTAGTCATTTTTATGGTTTTTCCTATGGATTTTCCACAGGGCATTTTTTTGATACAACATTTTTGTAGTGGACAGAACTGCATAAGCTTGGGGCTCAAAAGAGGTCAATTTTCAATATTTCTTGAAAATGAGAGTATTGGGATGACGAGGTCTGACGTTTGCACACAATTAACGGGTTACATCTAATTCTCGGCCGGAAAAAAGATATGTTTCGTGATTTTTTTTTTTGGGAAATGGGTGTAGTTTTTTAACTTTTTTTTCATAGCAAAAGGTATCATTTCAAGTATCTTTGACAATTTTGTAATTGGGAAATATTTATAAACGACGGAGATACAGTAAATTGCAGAGACCGCTGTGCAAAAATGCTCCTTCGCGGTGACCATTCCTGCTCGGGAACAAATCATCCGAAATCAAAAAACCATACGAATTTAGTTTTTGTACCGTATTATTTAGTCTTTAATCGAAGGATTCCATAAAATAATGATTTTTGAAAAAATCGTCGCCTATCGAACGTGATCGTCGAAATTTCGGTGAACAGAAAACACTCTATTTTCCTTGATATAAAAAAAAGTATGCATTGGGAAAAAACCTTCGATGAAGGACTCACTTTTGATATACAAAAAGTGTCTGTGAAACGTGAAGCAGATCGGTTTAGTTGTTTTTAAGATATTTTGGTCACCGATTCTGAAAAAGTGATTCCGAGAAAAACACGTTTAAAGTTTCACGTCAGGTATATACGTAGGTTTGCCGGACCTACCTGTAAACGCTCATAACGCCCTCAATTTTCAACGGACCGACTTGAAATTTTCAGAGAATTTCTTTGGAAGGTTATAAGAATCCGTCGATAACGAAAATTCGACTTTTTCGACAATTTCAACTAGGTTGTATAGAACTCTCAATGAGTTTTATACAACTCACGATTGATATGATTTTTCTTTTAAATCATAATAATCATCCATAATGTTATAGTTTTTCAAGTGCTAGTAACACAAAAGTTTTCTTCATTCACGTAATCACAGTATAAAAATGTTTTTCATAAAATATTCACATTCGAAAAATGCATATCTTTGCGCCTTGATTATATATTTATGAAAAATTAGCCTCTACAGAATATATGATTTTTTTTAAAGATTGATTGAAAAAAAAACAAACCGTCATTTCACTAAACTGGACCACCCCAACCTACTTAAAAAAATTCTTTTTGCAGCCTCTATTCAAACAAACTAACATACATTAAGGATGTTGAGTCCCTATGAAACATGTTAATCTTAATTGTTCAATAAATAGCTTCTTAATCGTCATGAAATTTTTACACGACCTCCTGAATACTTCATGTAAAAACATACCAAATTTTCAGAATTCTATCATCATTACTTCAACCTCCTTAAGGGTTGAAATAAAAAATGATAAGAAAATTCGGAGAATTTGGTATGTTTATGTATGAAGTATTTAAGAGGTCGTGTTAACATTTCACGACGATTAGAAAGCTCATTATTAAAAAATTTACATTTTGTTAAGAACAATTTTTAGAAGAAATTTTAAAAAATTTATCAATAAACTTCGTTTTGTTTCCGTCGCTTTCAGTATATTGTACAAAAGGGATGAAGACAGAGGAAATTGGAGAAAATAAAATATATGAATTGAAATGTATCTATGTATATGCGTATGTGTGTATGTGTATATGTGCAAGCGATACTTGACGAACAGCTGGTGCGAGCAAGTTCACAAAGACACCGAATGAAAAGCAAATCCGGTAGGTCAGGCGAAAAGAAAGTAGTTGATAGGCGTTTATTAAGCGTCTTGTTCCGTCCGCTCGTGACCAATTCGGCACGCGTATCGCGGACTATCGCATACCGTCACGATTACGAACGATCGCGCGGGTTCTGGCACATATCGTTAGCAGAGAACCTTTCTCATACCCTCGGTACCCGGCTAGAGACTTGATTTACATAATGAAACGTGCTTGGGCACTTTTGATTAACTTTTTAATAACATACACGTTTTCCATATGTTTCTCTCTGTCTCTCTGTCTCTCTCTCTCTCTCTCTCTCTTGCGTTTAATGTAGGTAATGTATAGATAGTATCAAATTTGGTATCGTAGCCACAACCGAAGGTATCCGATCTTCGGCTCTTAAGGGGGGAAATACATATAAATGGTCGAAAATGACGAAAAAGTCCGGCATTTTTTTCCAGCGCAACTACTGGATCTATCGTTTTGAAATTTATAGGGTATTTGATTGTACGTCAGAAGACACGAAAAACATTTTTTTTAATCGATAATAAGTGTTCATCAGAAACCTGCAGCCAATTGTTGCTGAACGAATTTTCCCCGCGATGTCGAACTGCGGCAGCGGTGGTTTTTTTAAAATTTGAAACAAAAAATTCAAAACCATTACATTCTATGTGAAAGTACGCTGTCGATGAACCAAGAAAACGTTGAAAAAATTGAATATTGTAATAATGGCGGCACTCTAAAAGAAAAGATCGAACTTTCACCGGAAATTTTCGTGTTTTTATGCAAAAAATGATAGATTAAATAAATTTTTTATCGAATTTGGAGGTTTATCGACGAGGGTTTGCAATGATGTGTCTAAAAACCTTTGGTTGACATGAATCGGATAAATAGTTTTTTTTTATTGCTGCAGCAAATTTGGAAATTTTGTTCAGCAACAATTGGCTGCAGGCTGCTGATGAACACTCAACGTCGATTTAAAAAAATGTTTTTCATGTCTTCTAATGTACAATAAAAGGCCCTACAAATTTCAAAACGACTGCTCCAGTAGTTGGGTTGGAAAAAAATCCCGAAATTTTCGTCACTTTTGACCATTTATATGTATTTCCCACCTTAACCAATTCGCGTGCATCATTCTATTTTATTATTCAGTTTCACGTTTTAGCTTTCTGTTTAAGTTTTCTTTTATAATCGTAATACATTTTCCATTTTGTCCCGCAGTTGTTACCAGGACATGAACTAAACTAATCAATCAATCAATCAATCTCTCTCTCTCCCTCTCTCTCCCTCACAAACTTCAGAATTTTGTCTAAGAGACCGAACAAATGTTGCGCACCCAATTATGATAATCGCAGAGTTCTCTAATAGCCCTGGCACTTGTGGCGTAGGAAATTTTCTTTCTCTTTTTTCCTTAGCGAGAAAATTTCGAGAAAATTTCCCTTTTGTTCCAGTGAATAAAAGAAAGAGAAATTGCGATGTACTTCAATCAATTAGTTCTATAAATGGGAAACCATTATTCTCTACTCTCGGAAAATTGTTACAATGTTGGAACACGTCTAAGCACACTCACATACGCACGTACAAATAAATATATTCATTAATTTATGTATATATTTATTTATTTATGACATCTCTATTAAAATCGCTAAAAACTAGCGTATCGACTTTTTCCTGCCTGCACACGAGAGCACTAAACGATTCACAACTAAACAATTGGCCTTCACAATCGAAAGTTGTCTGCGTAAAGACCATAGCGGCGGGCCAGGGGTGGGGGGACTCGTGTCGGTATGCATTAGGTTGCAAGGACAACACCGGATATCATTTATAATCGTTGCAGAATAATCTTTTGATCCATTCACTCGTCGCCCATTATTTGATCTTTCGAATAATGAGCGACGAGCGAATCGTTCCTTTTAATTATTCGTATAAGTCATTTAAGGCGTTATCCCCACTTGTAGCGCAAAAAAAGGCCTTTTTCATGAATTTTTTTAAAGAAAACTACAAAACTTTTTTAATCGATCAATATACCATCTTAAAGAACACATCTTGAAGAACTTTCAGTACTTTTTTTATTGAACAATATTACATTGTTCAGTGGCAAATGGCCGTCAATGAAATAATGTTTTTATATACACGGTTTGCGGTGACCAACATTGCGGCGAAGTGGATCATCTGAAAAAAAAATGCGGATGGATTTAGTCAAATATAAGTATAAACTAGTCTTTAATCGAAGGATTTTAAAAAATATTCATTTTTCACAAAATGGCGGACAGTCAAAGTTAATGGTTCGATTTTAACGAAAAAAAACGGCCGTTTTTTGGCTACAAAACGGCTATTTTTTTCGAAAAAAAAAATCAAACGATTAAAGACAACATTTTTATGTATTAAATAAGCCTGCAAAATTTCAAGAAGATCGGTTCATTAGTGTTCGAATAATCTTGGTCACCGACTTCAGGAATGCCATTTTGAGAAAAACGTGTTTAAAGTTTCAATTAGCCGGTCGTTTACACAACGGATTCTTCTTTTTCAACGCTCATATCTCAGTCAATTTTGTTCGGATCGACTTGAAATTTTCAGGACATATTCTCAGATACTTATACTTCAAAAAAATGCAATAAAAAAATCGATTTTTTCAAAATCGCAAGTGGGGGTAACCCCTTAATTCTTCATCACCATGCTTGATTCTTCATCATTATACAGTTTCCACAGTAACTCTCGTCAATGCATATGCATAATTTCCGAAAGGGACTTTTTCACCCATGCTTCGTTCGTTTATTCTATTTATCATATGAATTAATTTATCATAATGATAGGATAGCGTCCGAAAACCCCTATCCATATAGCTTAAATTTTGCACAAACCTTCCTTTTAAAATTCGGAGTGACTCCCCGTCTGGATAGCGGCTCAGTTCACGCCGTATTTCCAGTAGGCATACATATTCTTGTGATTCGTGTAGTATCCGACGAATAATATGTATATAATAGCCCGGATAGAATGTGTTAAATTGTTAAGCAAACTATCCGAAAGAATAATTTACACGTAGTCATTCAAAGAAAATCTTTATAATTTTGTTTGGGTTTGGGTTGGTTGGTTGTGTTTGGGTTTGGCTTGGTTAGTTGTGTTTGGGTTTGTTTGGTTTGGATTGGTTGGTTTTGTTTGGGTTTGAGTTTTTTGGGTTTGTTTTTGGGGTGGTTTATTTGCATTTGTCATTTTGGGTTTGGGTTAATTTATTTGCGTTTGTTTTTTGCGGTGGTTTGTTTGCGTTTGTCATTTTGGGTTTGGGTTGATTTGTTTGGGTTCATGTGTTTGGGATTGTTTGTTTGGGGCATTGTACGGCGTGAAACGCGTGAAATTAGCCGCTGTCCGGACGAATAACATACGCTTATTCGTCCGATAACCGGACGGCTAGCATAAGCTTTTAAAATTTTGAGACCACCCCTGAAGGGATTTTCGACGACTCGCAATAGTTTTAGAGAACTTGAATTCTAAAGTTATAAAAAAAGTAAGGTCGTGTTTAATGATGATAGTGACAACAACGATGATAATAATCATAATAGTAATAAAAATGATAATGGTCATTATGATATCATTATTATTATTATTATTATCATTATTATATATTATCATTACTATATAATTATTGTATTGATAACGATAATAATGAGAAAGGAATCATTTGACAATAATCATAATAATAGTGATATACCAATGACAATAATAACGCAAAAGTGATAAGAAAAAATAAAATCGAAGAGGAACAAAAAGGAAAATGCAGTGCGCAGTGACGCCCGGCCAATTTCATTTTTACGTGCAGGAAGCGTCGCAAGAGAGAAAAAAAACAAAAGCAGTCGTAATCTCGGTGATTTCTGTTGGTTTTTTTCGCCCATTATGTCAGGGACCTGCATCTAAAGATCGAGAATCATCTGTCATTGTTATGGAGGTGAAAGCAGCGCGTATTATGTACGTAAGTGCTTGAGAAACACTCGTTTTAATCTCACATTGCACAATGGATGATCCATTGTTGAAAAAGAGTGAGAAAGACGGAGAGAGCGGGAGGGAGAGAGAAGCAAAAAAGTGAGAGATTGAGGGATATGTAATATATATTAGGGTGCCTCAAAAAAATAATTAATTTTTTTTCGGGGTATTCAATGGAAAATGTTACTACGTTATGAAAAAGTAATTCATACAAAATTTCAGAGGTCTAAACATTTTTTTAGGTAGTGCACGAACGACTTTTAATTTTTTTTTTCGATTCTTCGTCTAATTTTTTTTTTTCATTTGTTTTCTTACTCCAAAACAACATATTACTAAAAAAAAATACGCATACTTGTTAGACGTTCAGTGATGTAAGCACCGTGTTCTTGTTCATCAAGTGGTTGACATAATTTTTACAACCAAATTACATATATTGATTCTTAATCTGCAAATACAAATTCTTTACTGTAAAAAAAATATTTAAATAAAAATTATGTATTCTTACAGAAAAAATTGAATCACGACTTACATTGGATCATGCAATAATATTTTCTGCATCGAGATAAAAAAAAATTAATACTCCGATAATCATGAAAAAAAACATGAAAAAGGCGTTTAAGCACTAAGAAATTGTTTAGAACCCTCAAATTTGGCAAAACTTTCTTTTTCTTAACATACTTCAACTTTCCGTTGAGAAAAAAAATCGATTTTTTTTAACCACCCTAATATATATGAGGTATTACGTGAATCCGGTGGACTTTTTCCCTAACCCCCGCAAATTCGATTAATTTTAAAAAATCTGATTCCATTGACTTTCGAAGACACCCTGGTTTTTTAAATATTTTACGAAACAACCCTTAGTAAAAAAAAAAAATCCGAAAAAACGCGACGATTCAAAAATCTGAAAAAATTCCCAAAACTGCGTCATTATATGTAAAAATTTTCAAGCTATCACCCGCAGTGAAAGTATGATTTTTTCGTTAGCAGTCAAAAGGTTCTGGTATTCATTTCAATTGGAGTCGTATTCAGCACAGAAAAAATCGTACTTCCACCGCGAGTGATAGGTTCAAATTTTTACATATAATCACGCATTTTTGGGAATTTTTTCAGATTTTTCAATTGGGGCGTTTTTTTCGGAAAAAAAATCTTCGACTAAGGGTTGGTTCGATAAATGTAAAAAAAAAATCAGGGTGTCTTTTAGAGTCAATGGAATCAGATTAAAAAAAAACAAATCAAATTGGCGGGGGTAAGGGAAAAAGTCCACCAGATTCACGTGGAATACCTCACATATATTGTGGGTATATATATATGGATAATATTGACATTTCTTACGATTCGCGTTGACTCTCAATTTTTTTTCACACACTGTAATTAATATCAAAGGCCTCGTCTTCGATACAACGGGCATATAATTGGCGTGCTTGATCAATTTGAACGGGGAAACTCCTCTTCTGTTTTTCTTCCCTTTGAGCTTGGCGCTTTCGACGCGCCAGAAACAAAACGAACGGCAATTTCCCTCTATAAAAAGTGAAACTGCCTGCGTGCGTATATTGCCGTACGACTTTTTCTCCTCTCTGCATTATTGGCAGCTTTATTGCTCGGCAATAACGGTGATAGTGTATTTTTACGGACTGACCAATTTATTTTTCACGGGCCGTTGAGCCTCGTTTGTAAAACCGCGTGGTTCGATCCGCAAGCTCGTAAAATAAAAAAACGGACTGGAGAAAGACAAAAGTTGACCGATAACAAGGGGAGTCAAGTGCTGGCGGTGAGTGGGTTAAGACTGGTGATTTTTGGCGATTACTTTTTATAAGGAAAGAAACAACGGACATTCTTGAAAATTTTATTGTACTTTAACACACATTTGAAGAGTATATAATTTTTTTTTTATTACATAATTGTCGCAAAATGGTGGAGTATTAAATTCACCATGGAAGCGCCTCGCCGCCGGAGTATCGAACTGGCGGGAAAGATAGTGTACTTAATTCTTGTCTGGAACGCAAAAATCAGAATTGTTTTTCATTGACATATATTTATATCGTCGATGAACCAAAAAAACCCAGAAAAAACCGTGAAAGTATATTAATTTTAGAGCTTGAACCAAAAAGTGACGATTTTTACAATTTTTTTTTCTTCGTGCAATAAAAGTAGTATAAAACTAGTTTTTTATTAATGTTTTTGGTTCATTTAGGATGATTTTTAATAATCTAGGGAATGAACTTTGGTTTGGGTCGATAGGTCAAATAGTTTTTTTGCTATCACGCCCGCCGATTTGAAAGAATCACGAAAACGAGATTACGAAAAAATGCGCTTTAAGGGGCTTTACCAGTGTGAATGCTGAAAATTCGGGTGACTTTCAATAATGTTTTCGAAAAAAAGTACTCAATTAAATGTTTCAAAAAATTAAGAATATATTTGGCTATATTTGACCTATATTACATAATTTTTTCATAGAAAAATATTAAGATCCAAGCGATTCATGCGCTGCTTTCGGAGGCGCCAAAAAAAAGTTCCTCCACTGCTGACATGATTCCGGCCGATTGAGTAGCCGAAATCGAAAAAGGAAAAAAATTCGTTACTGAAAGGTATTTCCTGTACAATGACGTAGGATTTTCGAAAAATATCAAAATCTAACAAAATGGCATAGTTATGAAAAAAAGTCCGTTTTCTTGCCTATAAAATGGTCGTCTTTTTCAATGCCAAATCGTCAATTTTCATCCAATCAAAAATATCCTACGTCATTGCAGAGTAAATATATTCAAGAGTACTCAGTTTAAATTTGAAGTCAATCGGATAATTCCTCTTGAGTTACAATGTCAGCAAATTTGAAAAATCTCATTTCGAGAAAAACGCGTTTAAAGATCTAGCTGGGGCATTTTATACCTACGAGCGGTTGCTCTTTAGAATGCTACCATTCGGGGGGTATTAGAGATACGGCCTTGAAATTTTAACAGGATATTCTTGAAAGTATAAACTGACGAAAAAGGCAAAAAAAATCGATTTATTTTAAAGTGTCACACTGGTATAGCCCCTTAAAGGTTTCGGTCGCCCAGCCCGCTCTAGCCAAGCGTTCGCACATTTTCTCGACGCTTGCCTGGTCTCGTGTCTGCGTATCTTCGTAAATACTTCAAGTTTACTTCTCGGGCTTTCGGAACATGTTCTCCAATACTTAAACCATCGATTTAAAAATCGATTTTTTTTTTACCATCTACACCGGACGACTGTCTTAAGGGGTAACACCACTGTAAACGTTTAAATAACCCGATTTTTCGCGATTTTTTTTAGTAGAAGGATAAGTAAGAGGATAATAATATTCAAGGATGTTATTAGTGATGTCTTCAAGTGAACTAAAAAAATGATATTGAAAAATTATAGAAAATGGTAACGCAGATGGTGACAAAATTGAATTTGGAAAAAAAATTTTTTAATGCTCTTAATTAACACGAGTATAGCTAGAGAAATACGTAGGGAATTTTGAAAATATTTATTTTCGTGTAGTTGACGAGCATTTAAAGTAAAAAATTCATTTTCAAGCGCAAAAATATACAATCATTTGTTAATATATAATGTTATAATTAACTCACGGAATAAATGTTCCCAAAATTACGAGTGAATAGAATGAAAATTCTATTGGAGTTACGCTGCGTTGCGTTTTAAAAAATTGTGTTCCGAGAAAAACGGTCGACACCTCACACGGGCCTTTTTTTACAGGTAGAAAACTTTTTTCTCCTTATTCTAGATGGTTCAAAGCATCTCTTGAGCCGATTAAAAAATCAGTTTTTTCGAAAATTCTACAGTGGTGTCTTCCCTTAAGAGATAACACCACGTGGAAATTTTCGAAAAAACTGATTTTTTTGACGAGCCGAAAAATGGTCGCTTTTTACGATTTTTTTTGCTCACTCGACTATTTCTTTGGGATTTGAAAAAATGTATGTTATAGCGTAAACATTGAATTTATTTCGCGTCAATTTTTATTTGAAAGAAATTAAAAATTAACAGCGTCATTAAGGCACAATAGAGCCTTTGTATAAAAAATCTGGCCCCACGGCCGGGTCGATAACTCGACAATGGTTGCTCTGAAGAATGAAAATAAAAAAAGTTTTATGATCTATATAAATATAGCCCTCGTCGTACGTAGCCGACTTTTCGAAGAAAAAAAACTCACAAAATAGCGGGTGTTAAAAAAAGTGTAATTTTGGCGAAATTTTTTCGTATATTGGGGGGCTTAGTTTAAAAAACGGCTAAGCACAACGCTGGTTACTGCAATTACGGGAATTTTGATTTCTTAAAATTGAAAATCGTACAATTATAGCTGGAGTTATGTTTCCGACCAGGTCGAGAAAATTCGTTTCGACAAAAACCCACCTGAATTTTTAAATATACGTATACAGTTGCGCTATCCGCTATTCCTTAAGGGTCCGTAACTTGGTAAATTTTCAAAATTTTAATTTGAAAATTTGTTCCGATATTCTTCGATACGTATACTTTGAGAAAATGCAAAAAATCGTTTTTTTTACCCGTGACAGTGTTATCCCGGCGTAATGGGCGATTTTATTCGTCGTAATAGCGAAATTGCCGAGAAAAGTAGGAAAAGGCACGTATGTGAAAATTAGAAAAATATTCTTCCCCGATCTTCCGCACCATATATATTTTCTATTTTTTTTTATGTTCGTGCCCCTATACGTTTGTGCTTTTCTTGCTTTCTTTCTTCGACTGTTGACGGACGATTTTCACTGCATCGCGCGAACTTTCGATTGCTGAATAAATTGTATATAAAGGTTCAAATGATTTATGTTATATTGGGCCGAAGTCGCGGAGCAGAAAGGGAAAGGCGATATATAGGGAATCAGAGCGCGACCAATTATGCTCACCGAGTTCGTGCATTTTGTTTCTCCAAAGTAGCTCTCGTGCGCGCCCGCTTTGAGCCCTAATCGCATTTTATTTACCATCGTTCACAATCGTTGGACCGAAATTTCACGCAAAGTTGATCCGAAAAGGAAAAGAAGAAAGAAACATATATAGATCCTTCTAAATTCGTACGACGAAACGGAGCCTCAGACAAACGATACATCTTTTTCCTCTTTTTTCTTTTCTTTTTTTTCAGTGTCCATTTCAATCGGGAGATCTGATGCCCCGGAAAAATGATATCGAAAGCGGCGTTATGTCGTAAGTAAACATCCGAATAATTTTTACATCTTATACGCATGTCGTTTGCTTTTTGTACAATATTATTGAGTCAAAAGACAAATCGCGGAAATTATTTGGAACTATGAAAAAAATTATTCGTAATAATGATTATACGTATGTAAAATTTATCATTCGTTGTAGTAACGAATATTTATGTACATTATTATTAATTTTCAGCATTGAAATTATAAATATGTGCATATATATATATGCATTATTGCTAAAACTTATATGTTCAAATATTCATTAACTATAATTAGAATAATTATTGGTAAATCATTGACATGTTTATGCATTACTGAATGTCATTGAGCCAAAAGAAAAATCACGGAATATTTTTGGAAACACGAAAAAAAATATTTACGATAATAATAATAATAATAATAATAATATATAACTTATCAATCATTGTAGTAACGAATATTCATCAATTATTATTAATTTTAATAATATTAAATATAAATAGGAGAAAATAATTTAGAGGAGTCGAATTATGAACATACATATGAATATATAATATTCGTAAAGTTGATAATATGGTTGAATATTAATTAACTATACTGGCAATGATTATTGGTAAATTATTCATATATTTATGCATTACTGAAATAATATTTATGACATGAAAAATTTAATTATATTTATGAATATATATATATATTAGGTGGTTGCATATGAACTATTTTCCCGAATGAAAAGTTGGCAATACAGATGATGGTAGGTCCATAGAGTGCAGCTAAAACGCCATAGGGGACATTTCCGCATCACGTTAACATCATCTATTTAACCTTTTAAGTGGTGATTTCTCTATGAACAACAAGGACCGCAGAAAACGACTAAAAAGAATGCTGTCGTGTATTACGACAGCCCTCTTTTTGGCGCTAAGAGGCCGGAGTGGGAGAATCGCAGTGGCAAGTTGATTTTGCGTTCGGAAAATCGAGATTCTACTGTACCTACTGAAAGTAAAGTTTAAAGACTGGTCTAAAGAATGGTGAAAAATTAGTTGATCATTGTTTAAGGTATTGCAAGAGTTTAAGGATAATGTGTCCAAAATTGAAAATGGTAATGAAGTTTTAGAAATTTGATAGGTCATTATGTAAAACATTTAAAAGGTTGTGTAAACATTTCACGACGATTAGGAAGCTGGCTACTGAGAAATTAGAATTCACAAATTTCACGCAGCCTTAGGGAAACTGAAGTAACTTTGCAATTATTATTTTTTTTGTTATAAAAAAATGATGCTAACAATATACAAAAAAAATCACAATTGAGGAAAAACATATAAGAATATAGCGGCAACATTGCATACACTTAAATTTAAACCGGAAGTAATACTTTGACGATGTTTTACACCTTCAGATATTCTAGTGATATGGGGACTGTCTCAAGTTGCGGGGCAATTGAATCGTGGAAGCATTCCCGTAAGTATGCATTGGATGTATTTGCTTTATCGATTGACCTTCCGCCATCACTCCCCAATTTAAAGGACCATTCCAGCGTGACTGACTCGAAAATCGTCGATTTTCATTATTTTTAAAAATCTTTTTAAATTCGATAGTCAGTCCGTATTTTCTTTTCCCTTTATTTAAATGATTTATGCTGTATATAAAAATATTATGTGTAGCAAAAAGAAATCATTTTGTAGTGGTCAAATCAATTATACAAAAAATAAAACTAGAACATCCAGAAATATTACGTGTCGTAAAAAGAAATCCATTATTTTTGCCTTCAATTTCATGCAAAAATAATGGATTTCTTTTTACCACACTTAATATCCTTGAATGTACTAGTTTTATTTTTTGTATAATTTCTTTGACCACTACAAAATGAGGCCAAAAAAATGGCGCGTGAAAATGGCAATTTCTACTCCTTCAAAAATTGTTCGAAAGAAAGAAAACCAAAAAGTTTCCTCATTAATCAGTATACTGAAAAGAAAAATTCGTTCATCCGTCCCAAATTCAGTTGGTTTAACAAAATGTATCTTTAAATACGTTCAACTTGATTTTTGATTGGCATAACAAAACAGTATATTAGTGTGAACTGTAGCTTATTTAGCATGTCTGAGCAACTGCTAAGGGCAGATATACACCTAGGAGCCGGAAAAAGGTCATTTTTTTAAAAATTTTCAAGGAAAAGTATTTTAAATTTCGGATTGGGGTTTTAATTATCTAAAAGTACATACATTCAAAAATATGTTCAATTTTCTTTATTTAAAAATATCAAAAATATACAAAGATATTGTATGATCCTTGGAGCGTCGCAAAAAAATCGGTACCCAAAATTTCTCGAAAACCAATAAACCGATTGCCTTGAGGTTTTTTGTGGTTATTCTATACACCATTACCTAGCACTTGTCATAGGATTTCTTTTCCGTTACATAGTTTTTGTTTTATAGGCAAAATAATAGCTGACTTTTGACCCAAAAATCACTATTTATGTTCAAACGTCCGCTATTTTGTCATAAATCGATATTTTCAAAATCGGCTATGACGAGTACTAGATAATGCTGTATAGAATAATCACAAAAAACCTCGAGGCAATCGGTTCATTGGTTTTCGAGACATTTTGGGTACCGATTTTTTTACGACGCTCCAAGGATCATACAATATCCTAGTATATTTTTCATATTTTCAAATAAAGAAAATTAAACATATTTTTGAATGTATACACTTTTAGATAATTAAAACCCCAATCAGATATTTCAAATAATTTGCCTTGAAAAAAATTCAAAAACATGACCGTTTTTTCCGGCTGCCCTTAAAACAACAAAATTTCGAGACAACAAAATGCATTTTGCACATTCAACGATGTCTTCTCCTCATTGTATGAAAAACTATAGAGACGTTCGGAGGATTTTTCGTTTCCCTGAAAATTGACAAAATGTTGGCCATTTCAAAATTAAGACGTTACCCCCACTTGTAGCGCAAAAAAGGCCTTTTTCATGAATTTTTTTAAAGAAAACTCCAAAACTTTTTAAATCGAACAATATACCATCTTAAAGAAGACATCTTGAAGAACTTTCAGTAATTTTTTTATTGAAAAATATTACATTGTTTAGTGGCAAATGGCCGTCAATGAAATGTTTTTATATACACGGTTTGCGGTGACCAACATTGCGGCGAAGTGGATCATCCGAAAAAAAATGCGGATGGATTTAGTCAAATATAAGTATAAACTAGTCTTTGATCGAAGGATTTTAAAAAATATTCATTTTTCACAAAATGGCGGACAGTCAAAGTTAATGGTTCGATTTTAACGAAAAAAACGGCCGTTTTTTGGCTATAAAACGGCCATTTTTTTCGAAAAAAAAATCGAACGATTAAAGACTACATTTTTATGTATTAAATAAGCCTGCAAAATTTCAAGAAGATCGGTTCATTAGTGTTCGAGTAATCTTGGCCACCGACTTCAGAAATGCCATTTTGAGAAAAACGCGTTTAAAGTTTCAATTTCGGTTCTTCAATTCACGGATTCTTCTCTTTCAACGCTCATATCTCAGTCAATTTTGTTCGGATCGACTTGAAATTTTCAGGACACATTCTCAGATACAAATACCTCAAAAAAATGCAATAAAAAAAATCAATTTTTTCAAGATCGCAAGTGGGAGTAACCCCTTAAGCGTCAAATTGTGCCTTTTTCGACAATTTTTCCTTTAAAAAAAACTAAAAATGTCAACTAAGAAAAAACGCTTCCATAGCCCGTGAAAGAACAGCGCGAGCAACGACGTGGCAAAATTTCGAACGGATAGCTTGAAGCCACTTCGTTCGAAGTCTTCCACATTATGATGGCTTCCACCCCAAGAAGCGCTGTAGGGACCACAATAATTCGAACGTCGCGACAAAAATCCCCCACCTTTGAAACTCCACATAAGATAACGCACCAAGAAAAGGGCACTGTTAAAAAAAAAAGAAGTTCAAAAAACGTCCATTCCAGCCCGAACCCTGTCCACCAACAGCAGCGTCGTCCCTATTATTCGGTGATTCGATTATTGTGCAGGCGGGGCTGCGTTCGTCGATGATAGCGAACGGTTGGCGTCCATTGGCCGGATTCGAAGGTAACAAAAACGCAGGGCCTCGCACGGCGACGATCGGAGGTACGTTTGGACCGGATGTATCACCGAACGAGAGGTACTCGGGTCCGCGTCATCCGGTGCACGGCAAGTATCAGGAGCACATGGCGAAAACGGAGAAGCACGTAGGGCCGGGTAAGCCGGCCAAGCAGAGCCACGACTACAGTCCGCCGAGCATACTCGGAACTTTCAGCGTCTTCGGTAACGCAATGGCGAAGCTACGGGGCAATCCGGAATTGGCGAAGAATCCGCAAGGGAGCGCTGCCTCCGAGACGCGGGAGTATTCGTTCTTGGTGCCGCCCCCTCGTGAACCTTTTCGCTACGAGATCGATCCTCATCGCGAGGTTATACTCCGCGATAACGAGGCATATCCGCGTCAGCCTGGACAATACGTGATATCGCACGGTCCTGGCCAACCGGAATCGAGAAATCCACAGTACTACGCGACCGGTGGCGCTGCGGTAGCGGCGAGTTCGCACGTTCTTTCGGCCGCGAATAATCGTCCGTTGATCGGTGACTACAACGGCAACGGATTGCAACAACCACCGAGACAGCATATCCAACAGCACCGGCACACCCCCTTCGAGTCTTTGAAGCTATCGAACACCAACCTCTATCTGCAGCCCCCGAGTACAAATCCAGCGAGTTTCGAGCCGCCTCAACGGCCCTCCGATGACCAGCGTCATCGTTTCGAGAGATATCCCGCCCCGTCGCTCATCACGAATCCCCGTGCGCAGCAGCTCAGCCAAGAGACTTCCGGCAGTTTTTACAGCCATATAAATCATCCCTCGCCCCCCGGCGTCTACAACACGCGCGCCCAATTGGAGAAAGATCCGTCTTTCTTGGTGCACGAAAGTCACGAGATCAGCTATCCGACCGCAGCGCCACTCCGGAGTCAAGCGGGCTTCGCAGCTTTCGGCAACTTTCGACCTCCGGTGGCCTACGAGAGCCTCCGCGCGACCGAGGGCTACTCGACGCCGAGGCCGGCCGTTGCGCAGGCCGAGAAATTCGTGCCCTCGAAACCGGACGACACGAGGCAGAAGCAAGACGAGTACGCGCGGTATGGCCAAAATGGCGGCAACGGCAATCGGGAGAACAGCGTCGTGACTCCCGAGGCTCCGTACTCGAACGGTATCGTCAATACGTATTACATATCGGAACAGCAGAGTTTGACGCCTCCAGCGCCCACGTGGTCGTTGCCAGCGAGCACAAAAGTCACTCCGGACATAAACGAGGTGTTGCCCAAGGTCAACAGGCCTGCCAAGTTCACCGGGGAAGCTCTCGATACCGTCCGCCAGAACCTGCCCGACTACCTGTTTCCGCTTTCGGAGATTCAACAGCCGCAGCTGCAGCACCACCGATACTACACGAACGGTCCTTTGGGCCTGACCAATCAGCGCCCGGAAGCCGTCTTCGAGACACCCGAGAGCATATCCCTGAAGCACTTCAACGAGCAACAGCATCGCCTCCAGCAGCAGCTGCTTCAGCGCGACCGGGACCAGCTGCGCGAGCGGGAGCTCCAACGGCAACAGCAACAGATCGAGCTAGGGAGGACAGCGGCGATGGCCAAAGAACGGGAGAAAGAAGCCACCACTGTGTCCCTGCCGGAAACCCCGAGGCCAACTGTTCGATACGTCGACACGACCGTAGCTTATCCCGGTCAACCTATCAACGTACCCGACGTTCCGAGACTTCCGGGACAATTTTACCTTCGCCCGGAGTATCAGGAATTTCCATTCGTGACGCAGCGACCGGACGTGGAAGAACCGAGCGTTCACGAGGCGGAGAACGTCAGCGCTGTGGATGAGGTTTACCTCAAGGTCACGGCGCAGCCTGAAAGGACCTCGCCGCATGAAGCCACGGAGTCGCCGCAACCGAGCGGGCATCGTACGCGGCCCCGCAAACCCTCGGCGAGCAACGAGCGTCGCAGAAAACCCGCGACGCCCGTGTTGGAGGAACATACCTACGATCGTACCAACGAGGAGTACATCTCGACCCTGTCGCCTAATCCGATCATTCAAAGTCCCGCGTCTCCCCACTCCGGTGTCTCGTCGACCGAGGCGCCGACGACGAGCTATCGGGAAAGTTATCCGTCGGTAACGACGGCAACTGTAGTCTTCGAGCCTAGCTCGACAGCCACTAGGACTCCGACGACGACGAGCAGCCCTGACGCAACGACTCAACGGCCGAGAACTCGACGACCGTCCGGTGGTAACTTATCGGCCGGACGAAGAAGGCGACCCACCTCAACGACCCCCGCTGCAACTACAACTCGCGAACCCGAGACTACAACACCGTCGGTAACTTATCGACACGAGGACTACACGACGTACGAGAAGTACGAATCCGAGACGACGCCCACGACGCGGCGACGGAAGATAAAGCCGTCGTCGCCGATACCCCAGAATCTCTACGACGATCCCAAAACTACACCGGGCACGGAGAAAAAGAGATTCGAAATACAAAATTACGGTCACAAATTGGGCGCTATGGATCAGGATTACATCACGGAGAGCCCGGAAAATTACAGTTTCGAGGTTGATCAAGTTTCGCCACATCGAACTTATTCTTACGGCGACAATGAGCAGGATTCGCTGTACTACACGCCTAGCTACGACGGGCAAGTGACCAACGGTCAAGTAACCGGTAGTCAAGTTACCGACGGTCAATCAACCAGAGGCCAAGTGACCAACGGTGAATTAAGCGGTCAAGTGACCAACGGTGAATTAGGCGGTCAAGTGACCAACGGTCCAACGAGAGGTCAAGTGACCGACAGTGAATCGGACGGTCAAGTGACCAATGGTCCAACCAGGGGTCAAGTGACCAGGGGTCAAATTACTAGAGGTCAGGTGACCGTCGGTCAAAATACCAGAGATCAATTGACCACCGGTCAAATACCCACCACTCAGGAATTCGCTGATTACGAGACTTCTGTTCATCCGGCGAGTTTTCCGTCTCGTACCAATCAAGGCGCTTCCGGCGAGGGAGCATTTGTCGATAACGTGGAAATCGCCAAGAACGTACTTACGAGCGTACCTTTGGAGGAGCTTTTCTACGAAACCGAAAAACCGTTCACGACTGCCGCGCCGTCGACAACCACGCGCACGACAACTACCGCCAAAACGACCACGACAGTGGCGCCACCTACGAGAGGCACGCACTCGAGGACAACGGCGACGCCGGTGAGCAGCCCCGCGACTGCGCAAACGACACGCGCGACGAACCACCGGATGCGACCAATGAGATTCGGCAATGCAACGCGGCCGCGCTTCAGTATCAAGGATTACAAGAGTCGTTTGGATTATCGAAACCGGATGTCGACGAGTAGCGAAGCGCCGAACTCCACCAGTCGCCAGAAGACCGGAAGTTCGAGGAATCAGCAACCGGAAGCGGAGATTCAACCTATGGAATCGACTACTCTCAGATACAGACACATGCCCAGGGTTTCCTACAGAATGCCAACTACGACGCCATCTTATCATGCCGGCAGAACGAGAGCCGAAGCGAACGATTCGACGACCGAGAGGACCAACCGATTCACCCCCAAACGACGATTGCACAACAATCATTTGTACAGAAGCAAAATATCCAGCACTACAACCACTGTCGAACCGTTGTCCAATGACGCTTCGGACCCGACCACGTCAACGAGACAGACCTCTGTGAGGAACGAAAACGTCTTTTCCTCGTCTATCAGAAGACGACCGCAGATGAAACACGCAGTTTACACGCAATCCAGCGATTCTAGAACGTCGACCAGGAGAGAACCGACCGAAATGGTGCCCGAGGAAACGAGTTTTTATTCATCCGCCATTTCCCAACTTCTCGTTACCGATCCCTCGAGCACAACGAGGAACGAGGACGAGACCGAGAGAAGGGTGACCAACGAAGATACCGAAGGCACCGAGGTGACCTCGACTACCGAACAGATCGAATTATCCTCCACCGGAATTACACCGTCCAGCGAGAACGCCGATAACGGACAACCGATCAGGGTTGACGATACGAACGTCTCCGAATATCAGCAAACTACCACGATCAACCCCGAGCCCGGACAGACCGAAGCTCTCGTCAAAGACGATCACGTGACAATTGATTCGCAACTGGAGGAGGATTTGTTCGCCAAAGCGTCCCAGAGCGTCGCCGATTTGACCAGTTCCGCTTCCGCCTTGTACGACAAACCCGGCATGTTCAAGGCCGTTTCCGTTGCTCCATCCGGCGCCGAAAACGCTCTTATCAACAGTCGCTTCAGAATCAATCAGGAAAACCCCACCTTACCGATCGAGGCTTTCTTTCACGAATTCTCCGGCAAAAATTAAACTTATCGACCGTCGGTAACGCGTTCTTGCTTACAGATTTGGAAACTCCGGTAGCTTACTCGCGGGGCAGCGCGGCGCTCTCGTTGAAAAAGATTTTGGTCGTTTCACCGATGACCGTACCGATCGCTGCGCTCTCGCGACGTTACGGGCGCGCCTCCGCACCATAAATGTCCATTTTATTTTATCTTCACGTAACTTATTTTTCTATTTATTTTCCACCATGCGAAATTGAATACAGTTATGCGCGATTGGGAAAATAATTATGGTCGTGTAAATTGCGACGATTTCCCAATTACCGACACACGGTAACGGAAATGTCTTCATTTCGATTGGGTCTGTTTACTTCCTGTTGAGAAACTTCATTTCGCAGGAGCGTCTAGAGCTCTCGTTGTTAACATTCTCCGGTTCATGCATGCCCCGAGTGAACTGCCGCAATCGTTTCCGTCGAGGGCTTCGACCATGGGAGTTTCCAAAACTGTGTATACAACCGTGGTCAGTACTTATCAGCTTTTTTGTTTCATTGGCTGTAGCCTCGTGACTTCGTCATTCCGTCCTTTTATCGGTACGGATTATTTCTGCGATCTACTTATTCAATTCCACGCATTTCTCAACGATTTTTCCATCACATAATTGGAAGTATTTATCAATTGAGAGAAGCCAGATAATTAGAAATATTTCGAACGTTAAGATCCCAGCAAAACGTGATTGCTTCAGCGAAATAATAAATATCGAGTAGCGGTAAAGCGACGCGAACAAACGAAAGCTCAATGCTTTATAAATATAATCGAACATTGTTCACGGAACAAAGGTCGCATGCCTGTACATAGTTTTGTCACAAGGCATCAGTACAACTCGTAAGCTCGCGTATTTTTCGTCTTTTCTTTATTTCTTCGACGAAGTGAATACCAAATATGACAGTCTCGACGAACACATTCGCATCATCGTGTAAATATAGTTACGGAGAACAAGCAACGTTAGTATTATTTATACGTCTTATTTATTTTATTAGCGAGATTATATATATATATATGTGTGTGTATCAAGATCGAGTCCCAGCCTCGATGTAACCTGCAATATTAAATAAATTTCTTATCGATTACTCTTCCTCGCTTGGTCGTTTATTCTTCGCCCAACGCCCCGGAAACAATAATACCTGCGATATTCGTTACGGACGCTCGGTCATATTCGTACCCACAATCGCTTATCATTAATGCAAAATTCAATTAACTTTGCAACGATGTATTGAATTTATTGTCGTATGTAAAACCGTTCACGGGGACCCTAATTTGGCTTCACGTTCAATTGACCTCTTGTTGTGCTCACAAAGCCGAATTATTATCCCCGTTATTGAGAATCATTTGTTTGTTGGAAAAAAAGCGAAATTATATCGCTACCCGATCCGTTTCAATAAATGAATAAGGATCCGATTGCGGAAAACCAGTCGCAATTTTTTTTATTATTACGGCCCAAGCAAATGACGAAGGATGTACGTAACGTCAATGAATATTGTCCCGATTATCGCTTTTCTATTAGTTGTGAAGCTTGATCCGTGCGGGTCGTTGAGAGCGTGCCCCGGAGGTGCGCCGGCACGGGGCAAGAGGGAGAAGCTTTCCAGGGGACATCAGCAACGGGAGAGAGAGAGAGAGAGAGAGAGAGAGAGAGAGAGAGAGAGAGAGAGAGAGAGAGAGAGAGAGAGAGAGAGAGAGAGAGAGAGAGTGAGAGTGAGCGAGAGGGAGGGAGAGAGAGGGAGAAAAAGATACATAAATACGCGCATATATATACATCTGGATATGCATGTTCTCCTAGCTCATTGTACAAGGCTTGGCTCTTAAGGAGCACAAGGGCGTAACGCACATAACGCGAAGCGCAAATCGATGAGTTATGCCCTTTCGCTCCCTCGCAGTCGGAGTCTACGAGCTGCCTCCATATATACGTATGTAAACGGGCTTTTCTGTGTAAAACCGAATCGTTTAAGGTAGTAGTCTCGCCACAGTCACGTTCAAAAGTTTATTCTCCGTTCAATCGACGAAAGCTTCGATATATTGCGAAATATTTTCACAATGTAGCTTGTGCGTCTCATCGGGATGTGAAAACCAGCAAAGTAATGAAAAAATGCTTCATGTTCAGAGTTGCAAAAATAACGTTTTCTACATCACCTCTTTCTACGTCACTTTTGTATTAGACTAACCATTCCTGCTGCTATTAGGAGTCACTTTGCGTGTACAGATATGCACACGCTACTGTAGTCCAGCGAGCCCGGCGGTCGTGGCAACGTCGCAAGCCCAGCAGATTGCCGTCGTGATATTCGGTGTAAGCTGAAATGTAGGATTTGAACTGCGACCGGAATAATGGAACAAGCGCGACATAAAGGCAAATTTGCGGAACAAAAAACGATCACCCAAAATAGAAAAGCGGTGGAAATGACGACCCGTACAAAAAGAGAAAATGAAAAAAAATAAGAATTTAGAGGTTATGAATGACGAAAGTTTTATTGATTTACTAATTTTTATTTACTCATATAGTAATATAGATATTTTGAATGATAATATAAACATTTTGAGAGAAGGTTCGTATTAACTAAAATAGTAATATAAAAAATCCGCTGCGTCTTTAGTGCATTGTCTAACGATGAACGCGCCAAACGCATGCAGCGTTGCCAGATCGCCGGCTCTAGTCTGTTCCAGTCGCTTCATGAGTACGGCGTCGCTAGACACCGAACTAGACACTGCACAACTTCAATCGCTATTTCTCTGAAACTAGACGGTCAAAATTCTAGATTTTTTTTCGCCAACTTCGTCGTATGTTCTGCTGTAACTGAGAGTTTAAAAAAATCTGTAGAAAAGTTTCGAAGTTATTGCATGTAAAGTGAAACTTTCCACGTAACTCATACGTCCCCATAAAACACGTGTAAATCTTCGATTGCCAATATCTCGAATACGAAACGGTCAATCCCTTTGAAATTTTGCACGTAATCACTTGATAGTGTTCTCAAAACAAAACAATAAGTCTATAGAAAAACGCCGCGGTGAGACTAAGAAGCTAACCTTAAGGGGCTCCATTGATTTTCCCCATTAAAGGCATTTTTAATAATTAACGAGACGAACTACCACGATGCACCGGTTACTAACGATTTTCAACGCATTATTTGGGCACTAATAGGCGGGCGATACTCCGGATAAGCTACGTTCGAGACGATCGTGCTTACGCGAGGTCCGTTCTCCCAATTCTGTCCATTGCACCCGCGTGGCAGCTCCCCCTCTCCGGGCAGTCGCGCCTAGAACTCGGTTCCCCCACTCTTAGCAGTCGCGCCACGACTCGGTACCCCCACTCTTAGCAGTCGCGCCGCGAGCGCGCTACCCCCACTCCTGGCAGTCGCGCCACGAACTCGGTACCCCCACTCTTAGCAGTCGCGCCGCGAGCGCGGTCCCCCCACCACTTTCCAAACACACGCGCGCTCATCCAACTTCCTTCGCCCAATGCCTTCGGGAGAGAAGAACAGTCGTCACTGTCCACAGAGTTCCGGAAGTGCGATACACGAGCACTTGGCGTAATTCTCGTAACTTTTGAACAAGCCTGTACACGATAAGCATCCTTAAACGGCTTTCAAAAATGTCCTCGACTAAATAATCGTTCCGTTTCACACGGAATGCCCTATGTATGTACGTGTGTATACACGCGGAGCGAGAGAGGGACGAGAAAACAGAGGGATGGGACACTCATCACAAACAGAGACGGAGAATTTACAGCGTTTGTGGTGATAGCATATAGCCGGGGACGCTTTAGCTTGTCGGAACGTAACGCGGATAACAGGAAGGGGGATGAAAAGCAAGAAGAGGAGGAGGAGGAGGCGGCAGCATCAGCAACGAGTGTGTGTATACATAAGAGAGAGAGAGAGAGAGAGAGAGAGAGAATGCAGCAGTAGCCAAGCTTCCCCTTTCGTCCTGCTAACCCCATCAGCAGTCGTGCTCCCTCTTCGGGCATCCCCAATAGCCGCAATGTGCACTCCTCGCACCGTTCCACCCTCCGTCAACCCTCTCACGGTAAGCGATGCCAGAGAGAGGAAAACCGGGAGAGGGAACGCGCTCGCTCTTCTCTCTGGGCCGCCCGTTTCAACCCTCAATCTTGCGACAATCAGTCAGTAATCGGGCGTCAACGAGCTTGCCCACGCGCGCGCTGGTACAGGGCTCTTCGACCGGCTCAATTTCCTATACAAGGACTCACGGGAGAGGGGGAAGAGAGCCGAGCGAGAGAGAGAGAGAAATAGAGACTGCGCAAAGAGTGATCACGTGCCCGAAAAGCTTTTCCGCACGAGCGAGAACCCCTCGCTTCTCCGTGTCTTAAACACGCAACTTTCGGTCACACACCAGAGCTCGAGAGTGCGCCATACACGCACGTGGATTCCACGTGTTTATGAATCTCGCTTAGACGTTTTTTCTCTTCCGCTTTCTTGTTTTTTTTTTCCCTTTTCCTTCGGCTCAGCCAGTTTCGACGGGAAGGAACGCGGGCGAAGACGTCGCGGAGAGGTTACGAAGTGAATGTAGATGAGAGATACAGCGATGCTGCTACACATATACACGTATGAGACACCGAGTGAATAACTGCGCCGAGAGAGAGCCTGTGCGAGATATTTATCGAGCTGTGTACGAATGGTGCATTGTCGCGGAACTTCGAGTGTCGATGTTATTTTTCTTCTTTTGCGTTTCTCGATATACTCGCGTCGCGAAGATAAAAATGAAACATCGATGAAAATAATTGCGCGTGAGCCGGGTATACGATTTTATTGTTGCGACGGAATAATTAACGTATTATTCGCTAGTTTCCGGCTAAGACAATTGGACACTTGGTAAAGTTCGAGGATCAATCTTGTTTCTTTCGCGAACTTTGTGAGTGGGCGCATTAACGCGGCTCAATGACGAAATGAAGTTTTCGGAGTCACACACACTAGCCGGTGGTGAGCCTCGGGAGACGAACAGCCTAGTGTGACAGTCGTGGCTTTTCAATCGTACACACACGAGCTAACATAGTGCGATGTTCTTGATCGGTAAATATTGGCGAATTGGGAAGAGACTCGCGACATCAACGGGGATGACGAAAATCTCGTACAAGGGCGAAGCTTCCCGTTGCTTTCGTAGAGAGATAAACGTTCGGAAAGCGACGCCATGGAGGCACTTTTCTGACGTCGTAGGCGGCTGAAGATTACGCACGACTGACAATCGACGTTTGTTAAATGGATAACGAGATTGCCGAGGGGAATGCGAGGGAAAAAAGTCCGAGATTGTTCGAAAACGAGGAGAGAATGCCGAGTGTGAGGATCGAGATAGTCGAAGGTCTCGAATCATCGCGTGACGAATCGATGCTACGCTCGAACGATCGAAGACGCGGAGCCGGAGGATACGGCGAGACGAGACAAGGATACGATAAGCGCGGCCGGGGGATAAGCCGAAGAAGAAGAAGAAGAGGAAGAAGAAGGAGCCGCAGCCGCAGCAAGAGCAGCGAGCTCAGTAGCGACAGCAGCGCCGCGACTACGGGCAGCGACGTAAACAGTGACGCGAGCGCCGTCAGTGGCACTTGGCACGAGCACGTTTACGCAGCGCCACCTAGGGTACCAACCGCTCACATGATAAGCGACATACTCGGCTGGACGAAGAAGCGCGAGAGACTCGCCGTCGGATCGAAATGTTACGGCCTCGCGGACGTCACGAGCAACGATCGAATGATTTTGAACGTTCAGCGACTTGTTGCACCAACTGCGACTTTTTCACATCCCGCAACCTCGTCCCGTACTTCGGTCCTCGACGGATCGCCAAAATTGTCGCGTCTGACGCCCGACTCGATCGGTACTGAGTTCACCGGAAATTCGCGCTCACCGGTGCCACTTCCGGTTTCTCACGTAACCTCAAAATCGACGTTTCACGCCGCCTCGGCGGACGGCTCCGGCACTGTCCCCAGCGACGACACGGCCAAATTTACCGATCGTCGGATGATCCCGAAATCCGACGATCTTCCTCTCAATCTTACCGTCACCTCGAGATCCAACGACTTCCGGGACTCGCCCGATATCGATAAATCGAATCGGAACAGTTCGTGCAAGCTATCGACGCGCGCTTATCTTGCCGATCGGAGAATCGAGCGCGATCGCGAGGACAAACCCTGTCGTGGCAAACCGAACAAAGCGGCAAAGGCCCAAGCAGATGGCGCGCGGGACAACGAAGACTCACCGAAGAGCTTGCTTGATCCCGTTGCAACGACAGTGAAAGGTTTGTTTGGGTTTATTTCTGGCTTTTTTGCCATACATTATTGTCTTTTTTATCATTGCTGACGAACGGGGTTAATATGTTTCGTTTGGTTCTGTTTTATTTTACGTATCCTTGCTATTTGTTTTCGTCCACGCCATTCGCGATCCCCAAAAGTTTTGGCGCCTCTCTCGGCCTAAAGCAGAAGCTCTACCAGTATAGTGAACTTGGTCAAAATACATTGATAACAATGGACAAAATTTGGAAAACGAAAAATGACTCGAGATTCTGCTGTGTTCCAGGGTGCAAGATGGATAGTAAAAGTGAATTGTCGTTCCATAAGCCACCTAAACATGAAGTCTTTAAAAAAGTGGGTATTGGCGCTGAAAATTACTCTCTTTAGGCTATCGAGCCTAGTTTGTAGTAACTCCACAAGATTTTTTACCGAAGTTTTTATCTTTATAAATAATAAATCGAGGAATATTAAAATTTTCTTCTGTTATATACAATGTATTAGGAGTACAAATAAGTATCCGCCATTGCTTCTTTAATTTCAAAAAATGGGCATTTATTGTCAAAGAATGGTGCTTTATGTTTTATTCAAATTGAAATTGCTTGTTGAGTCACTCCTAATGTAAGTGCAAGTTCTTCTTGCGTTTGGCACGAATCTCCCTCCAATAATGCTTCCAATTTCGCGTTTTCGTACACTTTCGGCCTTCCGCTACGTTGTCTGTCTTCGACGTGAAACTCACCGTTCTTACACTTTTGAAACCACTCACGACAACTTCACTCACTTAAAGCAGCCTCACCATATGCTTCTACAAGCAATCGATGCGCCTCAGCTGGAGATTTCTTCAAATTGAAGAAGCAAATCAAAATTTCCGCAACCTAGGCTTATTCGGTTCAAAACTCGACATTTTCGCACGAAAAAAATTATGGGATGCTGATACAAAATCGCTTATGTTTCGAGGTTATGGTCTTGCCAGATATTTTACATCTGACGATTTCAACCATAACCTCCTGGTGGGGCCATCTTTTGTCAAACGGCGGATACTTATTTGTACTCCCAATATCTATAATTTCAAGCGTCCCTTGTAAAAAGTATGCTCTGAAAAATAGAATCACTTCTTCTCGAAACCTGCGGGTGTCTCTCATATTCTTAAATAATCTAAATCCAGAGCTGACAGAGCTAAAAAAAGAGCGAATATGAATTATCCACTGCAGTGGCATCTTTACAATGTGCCATGGAGGCAAATCCAATAGCCGGCTCTCGGGGAATTAAGAACGAAATAATTGCTTACGTTTGAGGTTATACTTTGACCGGCCATATTGAAATATCGCCCCGCCACCTCTAGGACGTGAAAATCGCGAATTATCGATCGATACACATTTGTTACCTTATCAATTATCATTGGCTGTTCTTCTTTACCGTTTGAGAATTCTCAATCGTCATTTCGATATACGATACGTGTTGAATACATATACCGGCCGAGGCAACAGCCATTAGCAGTAGACATATTTTCTAATCTGTCGAACTTAGGAGAAAACTTTTCCTACGAAAGTTGCATAATTCGAGGGGGGTAATCGAGTGGTGGCCACGAGGTTCGTCCAGGTAGAAGTCCTTCAGAGATTTCAAGGTCACCTTCATGGTCCTTTAATCGAACCATTTATTTCAGTATACTGAACTATTTATTTAAGTAACTAAAAATCAGTTCACCCACCAAATTTCATGATGACCGAGCAAGGTTTAGCATAAAAAATCGATTGAACAGAAATGGGCGACCAGTTTCAATGCACCCTTGCAATCTGATCCGCGTTCACTGTATCGTCGTATTGATCACGTCAGTCTGTATTAACGAACAGGCACTAATTGCGGTTTCAATAGTTTGACAATCCAGATAAGTCGTATGGCTTTTTGTTTACATTGTTCGCAACTAACAAGGAACATCACTTATTCCTTGCGCGGAGGGTTGCATTTTATGGGGAAGTAAAGAGGGCCCTTTTGAATCATTGGTAAATTACAGTAGCGCTTGATAAAAAGAAGTCACAATCAACTGTCATACCCAACGGTAAACAGGGATAAAAAATTTCGCGCAAAGTTAGTAGATCCAGGGATTTTTACATTTTCTCTGAAATGTCGCGGCTACGAAAATGCTTCGCCTAGCCGCATTTTTCGAAGTTTTATCATTAATATTTTCTTTAAACATTCGGTAAGCCCCTGTTATTTGTCGTTACGGAATCTTTAGATTTTTAGAGGCGTCTAGAGTTAATAAGTATGAAAATCGGTATAAAAATGATTAGATATAAATGTGGCCAGCGAGTCATTTCTATACAGCGCCGTATAAATCGGACGATTTTTAGAGTTGTAATTTTTCGATGAATGTTCGGCAACTTGGCTTGAAATGTTACCTGTATACTGACAAGGAACGTCACCTAAGTGTGCGCCTCCGGATTTCGTTGGAACTCATATATGTGATAAAGCGTTGAAAACTATCAGACACGTATTTTTTTATTTGCGATAAAAACGTTTTTCAGGGAGGAAACGTACCCTCAAAGAAAGACGTGTCACCCCTTAATTTCATTTTCTTCCAATCAGTCTATAGTGGATTTTTCGTCGCTTCACATTGGAAGAATTTTGGTTTTTGTTTAATTCCGATCGGTGGACTGCGTGTGGGTGAAAACTGCAAAACCACCCCTAGAAAGGCCTTTCTTTGGGTGGGGATCGGAAATCCGAACGATCAATATTCAGAAGGACCGAAATGTCGAATTCAGTATGACGAACGTTCCAATATAGATAGATCAATCTTATGATAGCCTGTAAAATAGTTAATCGAAATTGGGAATACAAAAGTCTCGAAGTTGATTTATAGCAAAAACAAATATCGGATTTAACGAAATAACGAGAGATATATAGTATCGACTCGCCTTATATATACACCAAACAATTCGAGACGTTAAATCGTCGAATTGTAAATATTACGACAGTTTACAATTTCGAATTCATTAAAGCGTAGGGCCAAAAAGTCGATCAGTTAAAAAGGCGAGGGGTCAAAAGGCGAACGGTCCGGACAGCGCAAACAATGGAACAATGGATCGAGAAGTACGTTACTTGCGCTTCAGAGTGAAGTTGGCTGATGGCGCTGTCGGTCAGTCGTTTCGGGTCGGGCAGCCATGCCATATTCGCCATTTAGGCATTCGCCATTTCGGAGCATTCGCGTTTCTCAGATCTACACATCGAAGTTCGTAGTCTCGATCTACAGCTTTTTGCTATAGACGGTATTACGAATATCAGATACTCGCTTTTTCCTATTTCGGAGATTTGAATGTGTAGATTGTTCGAATCTGTATTTGTATGACTCAAACTGCAGACTATCTGAATATATGTTCTCGAATAATTAATCCTTTGGTCTAACGGTTGTTCGATTTTGTCATCGGTCAACGGATAAAACTTCGAATAATTTAACCTTCGTTATTTTGGGAGTTCATAATACTGTCGTTTCGAAATCTTTGTCGTTCTATATTTGGTCATTTGATATTTTGACCCCCACCCCTTTCTTTTAGGGCGGTTTTCCCCCTTAAAACCGTTTTTCCGCCGATAAAAAAAACGCGTTTTATAAATTTCAATGCTTTATCACACATATGAGTTTTGACGTAATCGAAGGCGGACACTCGAGTGATGTTCCGTGCAAGGATCTCATCAACCACAGATCAGTCAATTAGACAACACAATCAATGAGAATCAGATTGCAAGCGTGCAATGAAGGCGGTAGTCATTGCTTTACGACCTTTGATAGCAGTAAGCGTTTGCACCGTTTATCCAATCAATTATAGGCTAAAAACGTTGCATTTTATTTTTAACCATTTTCTAACCTAATTCTTGATCGGCCATCGTGGAATTTGGTGTGTAAACTTATGTTTACTTCCTTGATAAAATTTTGAAATAAAAACAATGGTCGCGCTAAAAAAATGGAGGTGACCTTGAAATCTCCGAAGCGCCTCCGACTGCACGAACCTCGCAGCCACTACTCGATGATCCCCTTCGAAATATGCAACTTTTGCAGGAAAAGTTTGCTCCTAATTGTAAGTCTAAAAGGTTAGAGGCTATTTCTACGGCCAATACTTGTTGCCTCAGCTGGTAGATGCACAGTGGGCAATAAAAAAAATCATTACGAATTACGAAAAATAAAACCGACTTGAAAAAAAACCGATGGGTACAAAAATAAATATTTTTTGTATATTTTTATGGGGTTACGTTTGGAATGCAACGGAAATTCTTTAAAATGTATTACTTTTATTATTATCCAAAATCATATTTTTCACATTTAGGTTGTAGATCGCTGAATAAGAATCCGCACAATTCTTAGCGTGATTTGCATGACTTAAATCCGCCGGAAGAAATTCGAAAAGTGAAAAGAAAAATCATTTTCGTTGCATCTCAGCGATGCAAACTTCAACGTCATATACTTTTAATATTTGCATTATTCTTCATTGGTGCGAAAAAATGTTATGTCAATGCCAAACAATGACGTTGAAGTTTGCATCATCGGAACGCACAAAAACTGATTTTTATGGATTTAAAAAATATTTCTTTGGCAGATTCGGACTAGGAATATCACTCCAACGTTCTTCAGGATCCTCATTAAAAAATCTACACCACAGACGGGCAAGAAAATATTTTCGTCAATGATGAAAGTAAAGAAATAAGGGAAGAAAAAGAATTTTCGTTGCAACGAAGCAAACTTCACCACCATGCCACAAATTGAAAATTTCAACAACCAAATACTCATTTACTCTATAGCTCTATACATTTGCATCCGACTTTTCTATTCCCAACCACACAATTATCATCATAGATAAGTGATTTATTTTTTATTCATTGGCACCGACATAAAAACATTCCTTTATAATAAACAAACGGTTCTGTATTTTCTTTTAACGTATTTTCTCGTTGACGTTAGTGTTTAAATTATTTATCGAATGACATTCAAAAAAAAAAATCATTATCTAACATTTTCATATATTTGATCTAAAAAAAATTATGTCCTTCATTTAACCCCAATCTTCCCCAAAATATAAAAATGGCAATATATATTTGCAAAACGTGTGTGGAGAAGCTAGAAAAGTCAGGTAACTTCTGAGTCAATGATGCGTAACGCGAATGGTGTGGGCAACACTCCCTCGTCCGTCCCTCCCTAAACAACCGGAAGTAGTGAAGTGCCAAGTGCGGAAAAAAGTTGACCGACCGTAAAAGCCCGCGGGGGTGCATACGGGAGTAACGTTAGAAACACTTCGGGAATAAAAACCAAAAAAACAAAAACAAAAAGGAGAATGTTACCTCGGTGGAACGAGCACGTACAAGTGTGCACTTGATAAAGTTTCACGCTGATGGAATTGTAGAGTCGACACTGGAGCAAATTTCCGTTTATATCGTGATATATTTCACTCGGTTATCCCCGTGTGCGCGAGTCGGGTGACTATATCACGAGAGGATGCCCTGGCATATCATCTCTCTCCCTCTCTCTATCTCGCTTTCTCCCACACACACACACACACACCCACACCTGCCCTCCTCTCTCTATCTCTCTCCCTTGCTTCCTCCGGTATGGAGCGTGTTTAGGGGTGTTAATTGGCTGGCGTATCACCTCCCTCGTCCCATACGGAATGTCACTGTATACACGTCGCATCAGCGTGCGAACATGTGTGTGTGTGTGTGTGTGCGCGCATGTGCGCGCGCGCATGTGTGTATGTGTATGTATATATACATACATCCATACATCCGTGCATATATATATATATATATATACACACACACACACACACACATATATATATATATATATATATATATACATATGGGCGAGATGGGGTTACTTTGTGTGTAGGATGAGTCCGTGGAACCGATCAATAAGCGCCGCTTGCCTAAGCCGTTTTAACTAGATAGTACATTCAGAACGTTTCGCGATACACCCTACATTTATTATTATTCCATGTTACGAAAGCGAGCGACGCGTGCATCTATATCTATGAACATACACGCACACTTGCTTGCGCACGGATATGTATGCAAGTATGTATGTGTGTGTGTGTGTGTGTGTGTGTGTGTGTCTGTGTGTATGAGTGTGGGTGTATGTATTAACGTATATACGCACGGATATAATCGAGATTGGATTCTGCAGGTTACACGTTACGGAACGATAATAAAGAACTTTGCCCTTTGTAATTAATTACAGGTTCCGTTGTTTCATTTTTTTCAAAACGCTGTGTGTGTGTGTGTGTGTGTGTGTGTGTGTGTGTGTGTGTGTGTGTGTGTGTGTGTGTGTGTGTGTGTGTGTGTGTGTGTGTGTGTGTGTGTGTGTGTGTGTGTGTGTGATATCGATCGATCGATAAGTTTGGCCCTTATCGACATCGCAGGTCAAATGCCTGCGTACTTTGGAATACGATTGAATAATTAATTAAACGAAGCTCGGGAACCCGTTGCGTTTGTGCGCGAGAGGACGCGGGTAGGCACTCGTGTGTGTATGTATATACTAGATGTGGAAAAAATGGTTTCGAGGCACGTGACTGCGGCAAGCGTCCTCGTAATCGTTAACGGGCTACATCTTCCTAGGTGGGTCGAAAAAATTGCATCTTCCATAAAAATAATTCTATTCCATGCTATCACCTTTCGGTTATTCCCTGAAGATTTCGTGGAGATGTTCCGAAAATTGAACGAGCTACGGCTTCCGAGAGTCGGCCGGGCGAACGGCAGCAGCAACACACACTTCGAACCTCAAACGCGTTTTTCTGGAAAGACGGTTTTCAAAGTCGACGGACACGATATCCGGAAAACCACTTGATGGATTTTTTTTGCCAAATTCACCGGAGACCCGATGAGAAACATTTGAAGGTCGTTGACGAGCGAACTTGTTGACAAAAAATCGTTCTTTATTTTTGAATAGTTGCGTTAAAATGACGAGCTTTTTCATAGATTTTGCATGCTCGAGTTCCACTTCGTTGCCACGTTGGGAAAAAAAAAGTTGCTTTGACAATCGACGATCGTCGACGACACGTGTTTATTCTTTCCCACATTTCGTATGCATTTTTACGCACATTTCGAGGATCGTTGTGTATCCGGAATGAACGATTAGTTGTTTTTCTCCATATGCCCGTAACAATCCAAACAAGATATCGGGCCATGTCACACACACACACACACACACACACACACACACACACACACACACACACACACACACACACACACACACACACACACACACACACACTGATTTGACTGACTGATTTAAAGTTGTTACACTTAGAATATACACTTGAAAAATTATTTATTCAAGTCACTATAATAGGCGAAAATAGTAGAAAAAAATGTCCTAACAAAATTGTACGACTGCGCTGTTGATGAAATCTCGGAGATGGATCATCCGAAACAAAGAAATCAAACGGTTTTCGATTTAGTATGGCAATGGCTATAGCGCATATCATACGATTTTTGATATATGCAAAAATAACAAAATGGCGTACATTTTTCGAAAAAACAAAGAAAACGTGTTTTTTCACCATTTTTGCCAAAAAGAAGTAAATATCGAAGTAAAAAAATCCTTGAGGTGCGCTATGGCTATAGTCGTAAAGAATACGTGGTTTGAATTTCATAAGGATCGGTTCAGTAGTTTCGAGGATTTTATCAACGCGCCGTCGAAAAACGTTGTTTCGAGAAAAACGCGTTTGAAGTTTGTTTGGGTTATATAAATACATTTAAAAAATTTTTTATGTCTTTCGAAAGTGTATTTATTAAGTGTAACAACTTTCATATCAATATCTATAATATAAACCTATCAAAGAAATTAACGAAAACAGCCTTTTTTAGCATCTAAAGTGAGAAGACCCCTTAATGTGCGACAAATAATTGTTTTCATCTCACCCTGTTCGTTGCAGCAAGCGGCGCCGGTGGCGCTTCGAGTGCTGCAAAAACTTCGAGCACGAAAGGTCGAAAGTTGAACTCATCTTCGAACGAACAGCAGCAGCAGCCCCTGCTGCTGCTCGCAGCGGGTGAAAAATCGAAGAAAGAGGCGCGCGTACGTCTCATCGACGCGTCCTTAGCCGAGGATGCCAATATCTCCGATCAGAAGAAGAAGAAAGCCCGTACAACGTTCACCGGTAGGCAGATATTCGCCCTTGAGAAGCAGTTCGAGAAGAAAAAGTATCTAAGCTCGTCGGAGAGAGTCGACATGGCGAAGTTGCTCAACGTCACGGAGACTCAGGTGAATAAAAACAACAATATTAGTCGGTGCAACGATTGTTATAATAACAGTTATGAAACAGTAATAATACTACAGTTGTAGTAGCCATTATATTAATAATGATAATAACAAAAACACCAATAACGATCATGAAGATAATAATAATTATTATTATTTATTTATTTATTTATTATAATATATATAAAAATAATAATTATTAATTATTATTATTATTTATAATAATAATTATTTATTATTTATAATAATAATAATAATATAATTATTATTAATAATAAGACCGTGCCTAACCCCCGGGAGTAGGTGAATGTTTCCTATCGCAGGCTGCGGAAGTGTGTTGCGCAGAGCAATAAAGTCTACTATTCAAATAATAATAACAATAACAACAACAACAGCAACAACAACAATAATAATAATAACAATAATAATAACAACAACAACAACAACAATAATAATAAAAGCACCAATAATGATCATGATAATGATGATGATAATAATAATAATAACAACAACAACGCTGGGGGCGTACATAAATTACGTAACGCAAAATTGCCCGATTTTTTACCCTCCCCTCCCCCACGTAACAGAACCGTAACGCCTGGCCTGAAACTCGCCCCCCCTATTCCGTTACGTTACGGGTGCTATGTCGTCAATAATTGCGTCTTTTTTTCAAAGAAATAACTAATTATGAAAGGATGGGGTTTCTACTCATTTTATGAATGTTCTCATTTTATGTATATATTCATCCAGTTTTATAGCAATTTTTATGAATTTTTTTTTATCAACCCTGATGTGCAGACGAAAAACAATTCTTTTCATTGCCCCGTCGATATCTTTATGAAAGGTTACCTGTAAATAAAAAGTCAACAATTTATCGATATCTATACAAATCTAGCTATCGTTATGCGTAGCCGTTTTTTTATTTTGGTTTTTTTGTTTACAAAATGCCGACAGTTTGGACATTTTTTTCGATCTTCAAGGCCCTTTTTTGTACTCAAGCAATCTTCAAAAGTAGTGATGAACAAAATTTTAAAAATCAGCTACGTACAACCTTAGTCACTGCGATTAGAAACTTTTTTTTTTATTGAAAATCAGTCGATAAGTTTTTGAGTATTTGCTGAGACAAGGTCAAAAAACGTAGTTTCGAGAAAATCGCGATCAAAGTTTTCGTTCCGTTTTTCTTGTTATAAAGTTATGTTTCTTCTCTAGAATATTGATACTTACATTAAGGTATCAAGTCGCGGGCGATATGACGGTTTTTCATCTTCATTATGTTTCTCAAAATAATAATGAGCTTGCATTTCATCTATTCTGAACGATGAGTTTTAAATTTTAAAAACTTGAACATGCAGAAATGATGCTATTTCTGGCAGTTCTAAAATCGTGGCGTAACGCAATCCTCGACCCCCCCCCTCCCCCATGTACGTAGACCGTAACGCCAGACCGAACCCCCCACCCAATTGCGTTACGTAATTTATGTACACCTTCCTACTGGTCGTTATGTTAGTAACATTTATAATACGAATAATTATATTAACTGTAGCAATGAGATTAATAGTTATGACAGTAATTAAGCTAATAACAGTTGTAATAATAATAGCAACGCTAATAGTCGTCATGTTAGTAACATAATAAGAACAATGATATTAAATTATGCTAATAACAGTAGTAATAATAATAACAACGCTAACAATCGTTATGTTAGTAACATAGTAAGAAGAATAATATCAACTATAGTAATGATGTTAAGGGGTTTAGGCTACTGTGACGACCGGAAAATCACGGTTATAGGAAAAGCTCATTTTGAAGCAACAAGTAAAATGATTGAACAACCGTCTGGACGTTTACTTGTATGTCCATTAACAAAGTAGTGTGCCAAGTATCATGCGAAAAATATTAGCAATTAACCCTTCGTTGACACACTCGTATTTGGCCACGATTTTGACACAATGGGTCAATTTGACCCGGATCCTTCAGCCACCCGCCATTAAGGGGTCTTCTCACTTTAGACGCTGAAAACGGCTGTTTTCATGATTTTTTAAATAGGTTTATATTATAGATATCGATAAAAAAGTTATTACACTTAATAAAGACACTTTCGCAATACACAAAAAAAAATGTTTTTATGTATTCATGTAACCCAAACGAACTTTAAACGCGTTTTTCTCGAAACAACGTTTTTCGACGGCTTATTGATAATATCTTGGAAACTATTGAACCGATCCTTATGAAATTTTAACTACCATATTTTTTACAACTATAGCTATAGCGCATATGAAGGATTTTTTAAATATTGATATTTACTTTTTTTCGCCAAAAACGGTGAAAAAACACGATTTTTTGTTTTTTCGAAAAATCTCCGGCATTTTGTTATTTTTGCATATATCAAAAATCGTATGATATGCGATACAGCCATTAACATACTGAATCGAAAACCGGTTGATTTTTTTGGTTTCGGATGATCCATCTCCGAGATCTCGTCAACAGCGCAGACCTACAATTTTTTAGGACATTTTTTTAACTACCATTTTCGTCTATAAATAGTGGCTAAAATGAATTAAAAAATTTTTTAAACGTTTTTCGAAAGTGGATTTATTAAGTGTAACAACTTTTATATCAATATCTATGATGTAAACCTGTCGAGGAAATTCATGAAAGTAGTCGTTTTTTAGCGTCTAAAGTTCCTTAACAACCCTCGGTTTTTATTGAAACGAAAATTGGGTTTGTTTGGGTTTAAACATATGTTAAGAAGTCTGCATAACAGAAATTCGGAACGTATAAAATTAAAGTGTTGTAAAAAATTATTGAAAACTGTCAATTTTGGGAAATTGAACATTTTATCACCAATTCGCCCAGTCCAAAATGACCCGGTGTGTCAACGTAGGCTCAAGGACTTAGGCCACAGTAACGGGTATAAAATCATGTGCGAATTTAACAATTTTTTTCGTATGGAAAACTGATTCACTCACAAAATTAATTGCACATCTATTTAGTATGAATATCAAGCTGCTAGAATTTTTTTTTTTTTTCGATCTACAAAATATCCGACTACTAATATTTTCACACAATCATCCACAAGCATCCACAACTTTTGACCTAGAACAAAAAACAAAAATTCTCGTCAATCTACATTAGAATACCTAGAGAAGTACGTACGGAATTAAGAAAGTATTGTTTTGTTTAAAAGTTGTAGGTATTTGAACTTAAGAAATGAATTTTCAGTGAAAAATGTCGTTACAATTGCTCATAAACTGCTCATAAAATGAAAAGTTTTCGATTAATGAGAAATTCCGTACGAAAAAAAATATATATATATATATTTTCTAATAGCTCGATATTCATACTAATTGTTATAATAACAGTTGTTAATTAATTTTATTAATTTTATTTGTAATAATAACAGTGTAATTAATTTTATGAGTGAATCACTTTTTCATACGAAAAAAATTGTTAAATTCGCACATGATTCTATACCCGCTACTGTGGCCTTACCCCTTAAGGAAGTTATAAGCAATTTCGTGAAGGACCTTTGAACGTGAGGGGCTCAACGTGTGTACCTTATTTTGACCACCCGGTCGATCTGAAACGAAAAAACCCAATTTCTCTCTCAAAATACATAACATTCGCTAACATTTGACGGAGCTTTTTTTTTTATTATCCTGTTTCAATCATAAACAAAAATGTTTCGACTTCTTTTCTTCGATTTTTCACGGAATAATAATTATTATTAATGACTGATAAAAAATAACGTAAAGAAGAAAAACGTCCGTCAAGACTAAAGCACTGTTTCACCGAATAGGTGTACCAAATGTCAAGTCAATCTGTTGAATAGATGTCGAGAAGTCGTGTACACCGATTTGAAAAAAAAGCCCCGAGAAAAACGCGTATAGTTTCTATTTTGTTAAATTTATTTTAACGGTTGAAAATGTCTCAAAAAAAGGAGTCCTGCGATGATTGCACGAGAAAATTCAAAGAACAACGAAAGTAACGGCAAATTTGGTTTCCAGGTGAAAATATGGTTCCAAAATCGTCGCACGAAGTGGAAAAAGCAGGACAACATAAGCAACGCGGAAGCTGCCGAGTACAAGAACGTGACCAATCCCAGCACCAAGTCGATAACGCAAGGTGGAAAAGCGAAGAGCGTTTCGGGCGACGAGAGCACAAATTCCGACAGTTTGTCGTCGCAGATATTCAAGTGCAAAGGTGAGACGAAAAGCACGGTGACGACTGCGACGACGACGACAACGTCAACGTCGAGCAACGACGAACATCAGACGAGACCGCTGGATTACCACGTGAGGGTAAAAGTCGATTCGGAGGAGGCTGTCTCCACCAACGGGTCGGTAAAGACGACGCGACATTGCGAAGCGTCGAGAAGACTCGCTCAGGAAAGTCGCGAGGACGATCGAGCGACGAGCGAAAAGTCGAAAATTCCCAGGGACGAGGATGAGAAAAATCACGACTCGACATTCGTAGAGGATACGAAAATTTCGATCGACGTCGCGAAAAACGACCAAGCGCTGCATACACGAGAAAAAAACGCGTCGATCGTCGTGGAGAAATCATTTACCACAGTCGAAGATGCGAATATCGCCACGTTTGATGACGCGAAAAATTCACCCGTGCTCGAGAATGTAGACGGGCGTTCGTGTATTGACGAAACGGCGAAAAAGCCAAAATCGGTCGACGATAACGCGAACGGGAAGGCAGGAGGAGCAGCGAAGGCTGAGGAAGTTCTGCCAGAATCCGCTCGCACGAAAGCCACCTTCGAAGCATCCACGACGGACGAGGTTACGACGTTCAAGAGTAACGACGAAGTGTACAAATTTGGAAAAATTACTTTGGCCAATACGTCGACGGACGTCGACGCTATGGATCGAACTTTTCGCGCTGAACATTCCAGCTAACCACCATAAATGATCTCGAACATTATCACTGTGTAATGTCGCATTTTTGTGTGAAAATAAGTATTGAAAATCTTGGGTTTATGCCACGTACGGAGACTGTGAAAATGCTACTGATCATTATTGATTATAAATTTCTGCGTTTTTATTTCTTTCTCTCCCCCTCTCTCTCTCTCTCTCTCTCTCTCTCTCTCTCTCTCTCTCTCTCTAGCCCTGCCTCTTCGTTGTTTCCTCTGCGACGATAATCCGTTTTTTCGCATCCATTATTGACTTCATTTTTCTCCACACCTCTTTATATATCGGGTCAGGGAGACTAGAGAGGAGTAGACACAGAATAGGCCAATAGGTAGTTCCAGCGTCTTAAAAAATCCGGCTTGCAATAGTTCCAGATCGTGCCACTAGCAGCTCTGCTGACGATAACGTCTCAGATAATTATAATAGTCCAAACTTAACGCCTGCGCACAAATAATAAAAGAATTTGATTTCTATGTGTCCTTGTACTCCGCTTTGAGGCTCATTTTTAATATTATTGTGTTTTGTGATATTGAGAAAATCTTCACGAAATTGTTTTTTTCAAAGCCCAAGCTAGAATTATTTTCAATATTGCTCTCTGTGATGTATTCGCGAAGTACGTCGAATCATACATAATTGGTCGTTTATTAATATCAGATAAATATAGACAACGGGAATATAACGATACGATCTACGGAAGCGTCGTGAACGGAGTGCCCTTATGAGCCGGGACCCGAGCACGCTGAACCGTCGCATGAACAGATATTACACTCTCAATCAATCGTCATTACGGTTAGCCTTCAGTATCGTTTTTCACGCATGTAGTTCAGTTCGTGAGAAACATAACCTTTACGCTTCATTCTCCCTGCAGTAATAACCATAATATGGAGCATAATTTATAAGTTATTTTTCTTGCAAATACAACTGCAATTTTTGGACAAGTTCCTTTTTTTCTCCAGTGCAGTTGCTTTTACAAGCCGCATAAAGAGTAATATTGTTTGCATAGGGCAATTTTTTAAAAAACTTTCATTCGCATCGGTGAAAAAAAGTAATCAACTGAATACGCTTTTCTGAAATATATTTCCAATCCACGACAGTCAAGGCTACATTTGTGTTCTGTTTTTATTTTCTTAGTTGGTTCATCGCTTAATTTTGTTAATTATTCGTTGCTATTATGAGTTTGCAACAATGAGAAAGACAGCGAAATAGGAGAGCTAGACGCAACAGTTAGGTCCCCCACCACGAATGTGCTGTCAATAGCAACCGCGAGCACGAGGCTAGTAGGCGAAGCTATTCGATCGGACTCATACGATCACAGCGCCTCCTTATTTGCTGCGTTTTTGCAGACGTTTCGTAAGCACTGTGTGTCCACTCCTTACCTCTAGTCTCCGTGTACCAGGTGTAGAAGTAGGAAACCGGAATTCCCCTATAGATGGTGCTAGCCATCAATTTAGGGACCGTAAGACCGCTTCTGCAGCGCCATCATCTCCCTCTAACAGCTGACGAAGGTTTTCAACACACACAACCCAAGTTCCCTACACCGGTATATTTTTCTATAACCTTAAACATGTCGAGTTTTGTGCCTACGAACTACGATTTGCGGACAGCATTGGTTTTCTGTTATCATTTGAAGAAAACTGCTGCAGAATCGCATCGAATGCTCGTCGAAGCTTACGGTGAACATGCTCTTGGCAAAACACAGTGTTTCGAGTGGTTCGAAAAATTCAAAAGGGGCGATTTTGACGTGAGAAACGAAGAGCGTGGGAAACCACCGAAAAAGTTCGCAGCAACGAATTGCAAGCCTTATTGGATGAAGATGATACTCAAAGTCAACAAGAACTTGCGTATCAATGGAATGTGACGCAGAAAGCCGTCTCCATTCGTTTGAAAGCCACGGGGAAGATTCAAAATGTGGGAAAATAGGTTTTTACAAAAAATTGTACAAAAAAATTCCGATTTCATACTTCCACACCTGGTATATGGCCCAAAAAGTGACGTCGGAAATAAAAATATAGAAGCCTTGTACCAATAACTTTCCGAATCACCGGCATGTATGCTCTACGATTTTTTTTTACATTTCGGAAACTGTGCATGTTAGTTCAAAATAATTGTACAAAACCGAATAGATGTTTGAAGTATTGAAGGGCAGGGATACCCTTAGGCGAAAAAAATTGATTTGCATTGTTTTTTAAAGAAAGATTTCTTCAGCATTTTGGAAACTTAGGTTTTGTTTTATTACTACTTTTGGCTGCTACATGGTATTTTTAAAATTAATGTAAAGAAATGGCATAGGTAGGGCACAGTGTTCTAAACGGGTTGCGACGGATGGTGTCAGATGATGTGACACTTAGCCTCGGCGGGATTTAATCTGAAAAAAACCAACGAAGATTTTTCTTCAGCACGCGTACACAGATTATGGAACAAGAGAAAGTGAGAAATGTTCAAAATCGACGAAACAGTAGGCTCGGAAACACATTGAATTTTCCGAAGGAAATAGTATAATAAATTTCTAGATAAATACTTTTTCAATAAATTTTCAAGAGCATTTAAGGTCATGTTATAAACAATACGGTTAGACCGTGCCAAACATCCGCCATTTTTAAAGATAAATGAAGACATTCTATGTAACAGCCAAAAGTAGTTATAAATCACAGCCGAAGTCCATAAAACGGTAAAGAAATCTTTTCTTTAAGGTAATCCTATCGCTTCACACTATTCATACCACTGATCATACTTGAGACTTGTACAATTTATATTTTTATGCTTTTCAATGTCGATCTGTCAAAACAATGTCGGGTGTGGGAAATATAAAACATTGTATTTGGGCCACGACTGTTAAAAACCGTGAAAAATTTGTGTCGGCGAAATATGTTGGTTAAAAATGAAATATGTGTGGAAATTTGAATGAGTGGGATGAGGTTAGGACTACAGCCAACTGTTGCGTTGCTGTCAGGTCTCTTCATCGTAGCAAGTGGTAATAAATCAAATTATAAACTTGATGTTACACCAAAGTTAGGTCAATAAGCATAATTTTTCTAAGAGTATTGGAATACTACAAGTTTTAAGTATGTAAATCTGATTATTTTTGAGTATCTGACGGATTCCCATTATTATCTACACTTTTGTGGCAACCGCAAATTGGGTTTTTGTATGTCGGCTCAGAATACCTTCACAAAAATACCCAATTTTAATATTTTTTCTCTACAATTCTCTCTACTCTTCTCTACAATTAGGTCCTACAATTAGGTCGATAACTGATCGTGACATTTTACAGAGATGATTATTAATATATTTAGTGAAGCTCAACAAAAATATGGAAATCCTATGGATCGAAGCCTGGCAATAGGATAAACTTTCAAAAAATTATGAAAATCAGCATATTTTTTCCTCGCCTAAAGGTATCGCCCCCCTTAAGTACAAATTGACATAGGGTTTACAAAAATTGGCAAAAATTGATGGTCCACCTTTTAAATTCTGCCAAAAATCGACGGATCATTGTAACTCAACGAATCAAACGGCATTTCTCAGAGAAAACGGTTACGCAAATAAATAAGCGCAGAGCGAAATTTCACAGGCAAAGGAAAAACATATGACAGGCGGTTCGGTAAGGAAACTTTTTTTTGGTCACAATGCGAAACAATTTGGATTTTAAATATTTTTTACATAAGTTCATATTGATGTATTTTACCGCCTGAATACGAATTCACAATTTACTTCCCCAAAACCCCTAATTTTCCGTAAAAATCATCGAAAGTGTATAGAAATCCGTTTTTCGCATTTCCCCGGCATAATTTTCAGCGTTGGAGGAAAACTCGGTGATATTCATAATCGGCGGTAAATTTCTCATCGGGTGGACTCCCAAAATATGAAAAAAGTTAAGAAAAATTCGACCCTTTCGACCACTTTTCTAAAATACCAAAATTTAAATCAGCCGTAACGTCTACGGCGTAAAGGACGGTTTTAAAAAGAAATTGGGTAACTTTCGAAAATGCCGCTGGATTTATCCGGATATCTCAAATAGTTTTCCCGAAAAGTGCCATAGAAAAATGGCCGAAAGAGCGGTAAAGGGTATGTATAGAAGATTTGGAAAAAATCCTTGGAAATCCATGAATCAAACGGTATTTTAGAGAGAAACCGCGAACGAAGAGAATGCGCACAAAGCGGAGTTTCAAATCCAAACAGAAAATAAATATGATCGACGATGCAGTGGAGCGACTTGTTTTTCTCGGATATGCGAGATTTTTTTGGAGTTCTTAATATTTTCTTACAAGTCTTTATCGATGTATTGGTTTTTCCTAACGTACAACGCTGTCAGCGTTTGTTACCCATTTGTTTCCCACTGCGACTGTTCTTTCGTCCAACTCGTTTTTCCACACTCCTTTCTTCACTTTATTCCCGCCCCCCCCCCCCCCCGATTTTTGCGGCCGCAGCCGACCCACCCTGTAGTATCATATTTATCATGACATCTCTGACTTGGTATAGGGAAACTGCGGAAAACCTATACCGATAACAACAGCAGGTCATCAAGTTCGCCAGCCCCCCCCCCCCCAGACGTAGAACTAGTCTTTTTCGCCGCGAAATGCCGAAGAAAAATATTTCACGACGAAATGTACGCTACTGGGATTCGAACCCGGGACCTCCCGGTCCGCAGGTTTAGTGCCAAGTACGCTAACCATTTGACCATCGCACCAGTCTTGTATCGATGTATTTGTACTCCCTAAATACGAATTCAGAATTCATTTCCCCCAAAATCCTCGACATTCATTGAAAATCGTCGGAAATGTATGGAATGTGCTTCATCCCCTTAAGCTTGCTGTCCAGCAAAAATGCAAAAACACTTTAATAGTGCCCCCTCCCTCTTCAAAGTGTTACTAGTTAAGGAATCATCAACGGATCGAAAAATTGCGGATTTCCGCGATTTTTTTCTTATGGTTAAAATACGCTAATCAGTCTGATTTTTTTATGTCCAGTCAAAGCACCCATGCAGAAAATACCTTTTTCAATGTTTATTTTGATTTTTTTTACATTTTATTCAACGGTTGAAAACGTCTGAAAAAAATGTCCTCGCTGTTTGTGGCCGTAAATATTATCTGAAACAATATTTGTAAAAAGATTATTAATCAGTATGAAAGCCGCTATCTTGCTATGGAGATTTTTTAAAATCAAAATTGAAAAAATGGCGGTGGTTAGAAGAAAAAAACTATCGACTAACGTATTTTTTCGATACTTTTACGTTAAAAGGAATATGAAGTTAAAAAAAACGTCCATAGCAACATCAAGAATGTTGTGTCAAAATTTGAGACGGGTAGCTTGAAACTCTTCCTTTTAGAGTGTACACGGTTTTGAAAAACGACATTTCGAGAAAAATGCGTTTAAAGTTTCGAGTGCGGAATTTTCACATAAATTGTCTACTTACGATCAATCGTCGATGCCGGGTCCATGCTTCTGGCCCCTATACTATCGGATAAGGCAAAAACAATCGATTTTTTGAAAATTTTACTCCGTGATGACCCCTTAAGTTCAATTTGATGCTCCCCGTTTAATTGGCGAGAATAAGAAAAAAGAGATGGTTCATTCCTCAATTTTTTTTATGGGCCACAGTAGATTTCTGATCGTTTTGTATTAGAAGAATATTCGTTTCGGATCGACTGAAATCGATGAAACTGCAGAATCAGCCCTTGATATGCATCGCTAAGGGTCACGCCCCTTAAAACGGTTTTTCCGCCGATAAAAAAAATATCCGATAGCGTTTTTGATGCTCTACCATGCACATGAGTTTCAACAGAATCGGAGACCAAAGTGATGCTCCTTGTAAGGGAAAACTCGACTACAAGATACTCTACCGCCCAATCGTGTAACGCGCAAATTTTTCACGACAAAAGTTGGCTATTTCGGGGTAAAGGTTGGATTGCGGCACTACCGTGGCGGTGAAATTGAAATTGAAGGGTGATCTACCGTGCCCGCGGAGGACATCAAGAAGCAGCCGCGCGGTGGCGCCACCTCTCGGCGCCCACCCGTTCCAGCACAATCGCAACCCGAGCCTCGCCGAGCGGAAGAACGTAAGTTCGACGTCTTAGTTTCTGAAATGCGCCGGTACGATTCTTCCAAACTGCGATTAGCTACACACTCCATAGTGCGCGTGTAAAGTGATTTTCTGACGCGCGTCGCTCAGTGTCAATAGTGCGTGCACCGACGCAGCTCCGTAACGTTAGGTATGCAAAGTGACAGTGTGCGATGTTATTCTTTTACATTCTAAGCTGGATATCCCTGATCGTTCAAATATCTTTCGTCACAATATCAATCGGTGAGTTTAGTCGACGTTTTCGTCTCCCCGGGGACACGTCAATGCCACGCTCCTTCGTTCAACGCTCCGTTGCTCTTGAGGTTATGTTCACGAGACGCTTATTTGACTTTCAGCCGCGGGCTTGTACTACATCGCCGAATTCGTCGAAGAGTACACCGTACTGTCCAAGAAAATTATCAAAATTTTCAGTCTCGTGAGTTTTTACGGTTGTTTGCTTTTTTTTGGTTTAAGAATAATTACGATACGCGCGATCTTTCCCTCTCTCTTTCGCACCAACGGATCAGCTGTTGCCGCTGACACATCGCGAGCGACCGCGTAATCGTGGCTTGGATTCCTATATCTACTTCTAAGGAAAAAAACTGTCGTATCATCGGAAATAAAGTTCGGATTATCAATTGCAGTCTGAGAAATTGAAGAAGCGGAAGAGGTTCGCGGATTATCGAGGACAACGTTGTTTTCGACTGCTATAAATATTCGCGAATTAATACGCGGCAGTTTTCAGATCCCGCACGACGCCAATGAATGATTTATCGAAGCTCGCTTTGCCAAACGTTCGTTGTGTCTCGTGCTTGTACCCTCGTCATTCTGCCGCGTCTTTTGTCTCGCTCGGACAGTTGGATATTTTCAAAAGTCATTCGTTTCCTCGTCTTTATTGTCCACGTGTCTTTACACACACCACTGGGGCACTTGATTCGTCGTATAGCCGTAGGGGTGTGCGTGTGTGTGTACGAGACGCGTCTGCGATTGAAAAATTTATTTTTGGTACACCTCACGACGCTCTCGCTATATTATAGCCCGTGTGAGCGCGTCTACTCACGAAATTGCTCTTTGTCATTCTTAAAAAGAATATTTAAAAACACGACGGGACGGATGTAATTCCCGGCACTGCCAACGAAACTCAAAATAATCGGAGCGATAAATTGTAGAGGTGAATTTTATGCTGTCGTCGATTACTACGTAATTCGCGGTTTGGAAAGAATTATATACGATACATTGATCGGGTCGATTATTTTAAGGGGGGAAATACATATAAATCGTCGAAAATGACGAAAAATTTCGGGTTTTTTTTTAACGCAACTACCGGACCAGTCGTTTTGAAATTTGTAGGGTATTTTATTGAACGTCAGAAGACACGAAAAACACTTTTTTAAATCGACGATAAGTGTTCATCAGCAGACTGCAGCCAATTGTTGCTGAACGAATTGTTCCCGCGATGTCGAACTGCGGCAGGTGTAGTTTATTTTTATTTGAAACGAAAAATTCAATACTATTACATTGTATATGAAAGTACGCTGTCGATAAACCAAGAAAAAGTTGAAAAAGTTGAATATTGTAATAATGGCGGCACTCAGAAAAAAAGATCGAATTTTCACCGAAAATTTTCGTGTTTTTATGCAAAAAATGATAGTTCAATTAAATTTTTTATTGAGTATGGAGGTTTGTCGACGAGGGTTTTGCAATTATGTGTCTAAAAACCTTTGGTTGAAATGAATCGTATAGTTTTTTTTTATCGCTGCCGCAAATTTATATGTACTTTCCCCCTTGAAAGGGTCTGCGTGAGCTTGAATGCCAAAAAAAAGATAGATTTTCGACAAAAAGAACTTAAACAATTTGTTATTAACAAATGGATGAACGCCCAAAAAAATTATCCGGTCATATGGCAGAAAACGTTTAAAAACGTATCCGAATTTGAAGCGGGTCGAGCGAATAAATTTTGAGATACGACTTACACCTTTTCATAAAATATAGCGGTCGAAAAAAACGCAAAAAAGGGGAAATCGCCGCAGGACGGTTCGACAGCGCACAAAAATCGTCATAACTCGGGCAGTTTCGGGAATTTTTACAAGACTTGCAAACCTCTTAAGCAAAAACGAAATCTTATTTTAACACTGTCATTTATACAGAGCTCGAATCGAATAAAGTTTCATTTTGTACTAGCATAATTAATAAATTTGTGTGCACACACACGCACACAGGGTGTCCTGTTATGAATGGATAGTCTTCTTTTCGACCTTAGATGTCAAGAAAACTTTACGAAAAAAGATGTTATGCACAATTTTCATACAAACCAATTCGAACATGACTTTGACAGCCTGCGGTGTAAAAAAAAGTTGCTTAGTTACTTTCGATTCATATCATTTGTAGAAATGGCATGCGAAAAACCGAAAATCAGATGATTTTTTTTCCAAAAATAAAGCCCAAAATCTCGAAAATCCCGGAACTTTTACTAAACTGAAATTCCAGCATATAAAGGGTGTCTCAAGACGACGTGACATTTTAATTTATTGGTAAAACGTATTATTCACTTGAAAAGTACGATTATCTTTGTTTCAACCCTTACTCGTCACACTTCTGTAGGTTCACGTACTTGCCACACTGGCGCTGAGCGTCCAGCCACAAAAATGGTTATAAAAAATAAACTATTGAATATTTTTACTTGGAAATTTTGTCAGATTATCTGAGTTCATTTTAAAAGACCATGTAGGTTATTCAGCCAAAAATCAAAATCAACCCTTACTTCCCACACTTCTGTAGAATACACATAAATACATTTTCGCATAAGAATAAAGTGGGTGGGTGGTTTCGAACTCCACAGTGGCAAGTAAGGGTTAATATAATATGAGGTACAAATATGGAGGTTATGTGTGGAACACAATATCCGATAAATGGTCGACTCGTCCCTGTTTGCAAACCTTTACTCTTTTGACGAAATTTTCAATAACATTTTGCCATAATTGCGGACTAATTGCATAAGTGGTGCGTCCAATCGCTTCCTTGAGCTCCGGAGTGGTCTGTAGATCATTGGCATACACTTTTCCTTTCGGAAAAGTCCAATGGCGTCAAATCGCACAATCTTGGTGGTTAATGCACATCTCCGCGGCCGAGATAACACGATCATGAAACTTCGTCTGCAATAACTGCATTGTTCCGCCTAGTGCTCCCTTTTCGATTCGCCTCCGGAAAATTTTCACCATTTTTGTAGTGCATTTTCACAATTGTTATGCGTTGCTCGATCGTCTAATCCTCCATTACTAAACCTCAATACTTCCAGATGCCAGTTGTCAAAGATCAGTACTCTATGTTCGCCACCAACAAAAAGGGCGCGCAGTTCAAAATGTCTGAGCATTTTCAGACACTGTTTACTTGAATAAAACGTCCGTGCAGAAGAGAAACAGAAGAATATGGGCATATTCTTAATATAATATGATATGAAGAATATCGTTTACATCGGTAAACGATATTCGTAAAACCCGCAAGACTGGAGCTCAGGGAAAAATATTTTATTTTATCCGTATATACCAGGTGTAGAAGTATGAAACCAGAACTTTCCTATAGATGGTGCTAGCCATTAGTTTAGGGACCGTACAACCGCTTCTGCAGCGCCATCATCTTCCCCTAACAGCTGACGAAGATTCTCAACCCACAACAACCCAAGTTCCCTACACCGGTATATTTTCCTATAACCTTAACCATGTCGAGTTTTGTGCCGTCGAACTACGATTTGCGGACAGCATTGGTTTTCTGTTATTATTTGAAGAAAACTGCTGCAGAATCGCATCGAGTGCTTGTCGAAGCTTACGGTGAACATGCTCTTGGTAAAACACAGTGTTTCGAATGGTTCGAAAAATTCAAAAGTGGTGATCGCACTTCTACACCTGGTATATGTATATCAAGAGACGCAGTGATGTCTCAACGCCAACTAGAATGAAAATGCATGCATACATATACAGTAGTGGAATCATCAAGAGTACAAATAAGTCTCCGCCGTTCTTAAAATAAAAAATTGGACATTTATAGCGAAAGAACGGTACTTTATGTTTTATACAAATTGAAATTGCTTGTTGAGTCACTCCTAATGTAAGTGCACGTTCTTCTTGCGTTTGGCACGAATCTTCCTCCAATAATACTTCCAATTCCGCATCTTCGTACACTTTCGGCCTTCCGCTGGTTTTTTCGTCTTCGACGCCAAACTCACCGTTCTTAAACTTTTGAAACCACTCACGAGAGCTTCTCTCACTTAAAGCAGCCTCACCATAGCTTCTACAAGCAATCGATGCGCCTCAGCTGCAGATTTCTTCAAATTGAAGAAGCAAATAAAAAGTTCCCGCGAATGACACTTATTTGGCTCAAAACTCTGACGCTGATACAAAGTCGCTAATATTTCGAGGTTATGGTCTTACCAGATGTCCAACCTTACGATATGACGTTTAACATCTGACCATTTCAACCCTAACCTCCCAGTGGGGCCATCTTTTGTCAAACGGCGGAGACTTATTTGCACTCCCAATAATTCTGGAAACTTTCAACTCTAAAAATTCCTATGAAAAATGTTCCAAAAGGGATTCCCCTAGTGTATGTAGCGACAAAATAGAATAAACATGAATGTTATCACCAAGCAACAAGTTCCATACGATATAAAACGATGATATGTGAAATAACAGTGATACTCGGCTCAATAAGTTAAACGAAATTCACAGCGTAGTACTGGCGTATGCACAAGACGGTAGATAAATCTGGCCCCTCCCTTTCCCCCGTCCGCACAATTCTACGTTACTACCGATTCGCCATGATTAATAAACGTTAATTTTGTATTCTATTAAATTCAAATCCAGATAACGTGCGCGATACACTTGGGACTCTTGCTGTTCGAGGATGTTCCCTTGGTGATGACGTCGTGCGGAATGGTCGCCCAGGCGGCTCACCTCTACATTCTCAAGTCGTTTCCATACGTGAGCGTCACCTCTCCCGGATTCGTCGTTACCGTTGTGCTCCTCGTGATCAATCATTATTTCGCCTTCACGTTTTTCGCCAAAAATGTCTACAACTTCTCCGAGGTAATGAATAACAACGAAGGAAACGTTGATGTTGACGCTGCTTGATATTTATCGACGACGCACTCGCTGTGAAATTGCGAGCAATCGATGATATATTTTTTTAATGTTATTTCTGGATTCCAGGTCATGGCGTACTTCACGCTCTGCCTGTGGCTCATTCCGTTCGCCCTTTTCGTGTCTCTGTCGGCCAACGAGAACGTTCTCCCGACGACGTTTCAGAGCGAGAGGCCACGAGTCGGTAAGCGACGCGAGCTCGGTCTCATTTCAACGAGACAAAAAAAAATTACCTCTAGTCTCTTCGTTGCCATTGTTCCTCCGAACCCTCCAAAGACGATCCACGCGAATGTTGTCTCTGTTTTCGCAGATGACGACGTCATAGCGAATTACTTCTCGGGACGGAGAAAACGCTCGAGTCTGCTCGCCGTGTTCGAATATGCCAAGGAATACTTAATGCCGCAGCGCAATAAAAAGTCATTCTGAGACGGTTCCGGGAGGAAGACTATTTCGCGTCCCTCGCACTTTCGGATACTCTGATAATAATTCCTTTCGTCTAGTCCGTACACGATGCTGCTCCGTTTGTTCGTCCTTATTTTTCATCTGTAAACGAAAAGGACTTGAGTAACTCGGAGAAAAACATTGGTCGATTGGACCACGCGATGTCACACGCGAAATAAACACACGACTCGCATTGGCCATATTTTTACGCTCAAGCCGAAACGACACGATTTTGGCTGGTGAAGAAATCCATTTGAAGCTTTCGAAACATTTCTCAAAAACAGCTGGATCGAATCACTTGAATTGTTCACAGTCGACGTCGAACATCTGGAGGAAGGATCTATGGTTCTACGCACTACCATCCTCCAAGTTGATTTCACGTATTTTGCCCGAGATATCAAATACATGGATTTTTCATACTACATTTACTCGTTGATATTTGATCAATGTTTTGTCCGTTCTTTTTTGTCGTGTGACACGTCGTGAATCCTGTCGATTCGATCCACCGCTTCGATGAAATATTTCGTTCGAGCCGGCCCCTAAAATCCTCGGTATCGATCCGTTTGTCTCGACATGAAATGCGATTCCTGCGAGCTTCTATACTCGTGGTTTTGAAGTTCGCATCGTTGGCACGCAAGAGAAAGATTCTTTCCCTTATTGCCCATTTTTTTCGACACATTTCGCCTGCAACAATCGCTGTAACATTTTTCGAGATTCTTACTAGCGATCTGTGAACTGAACCTACGAAAAAACGTGTTTGAAAAGTATTAACAGTAAAGAAATGTAAAACTAAAGAATTTTCGTTGACTTCCAACGATACAAACTTCAACACCATCTACACTAACCGTGAGTTCGGTTTCCCGTGGTGCGAAGAAATCTTATTTCTCGCGCAGAGGAGCGCATCCCTATCGCATACACACGTAGGATAATCATCGTAAACTCCAAATCGTAAGCAATAATCTGAGTAATGACTGAGAACGAACAAAAAACCTTCATATACGGAAAGCGAACGGGCGTGCGTCTGGATATACATAGTGTGTATGGATATATAAATACACACACACACACACGCACGCACGCACGCGCGCACACACACACACACACACACACACACACACACACACACACACACACATTTAGGGTCTTGAGCGAAAATTTTGCGACCGAGAAAAAAATGACTTAATGGTGTTTTACGGCTTCTTAAAAGAAACATAGCGTATTTTTCTGACTAGTAACATTGGCGAGAAAAAATTGAGCATACAGGAAAAAGATGAAAATTCCATTTTAAGTACCCGAGAATGAGGATAATGAAATTCACAATACAAAACAATCGTGAATAACTATTTTGTTCTGTTCCTTTGAGAAAACAATTATCGAAGATGCATTCTGAAGTCTATGAGTGGATTTTAATTCCATTTTTGAGAACATTTTACTTTGCAGTGTTTAGTACTCGGATTTCAATAATCTTTACTGCGTTGAACTCAAAATGAAATTTAATTTTTTTTGGGTGCTTTCTTTTGCCGACAGTAAAAATCTTTAAAATATGATGTATTTTTTCCAAACAAGACATATAAAACCGAAGTAACGATATTTTTCTCAGTTGCGCGGAAGATGCCAACTTCTTAAGAGGGGAGATCCTTTTAGGCAGCCGGAGATAAGCGGGTCTTCGAGATTTTAATTGTGTCAAACCTATTAATTCCACAGAAGTGAAATATTCTGTACGTATTATTACATCGTTTGATTTTCCGGATTTTCTTTCAACATAAAAAAATGGCAGTCGTAATACACTTGCTTTAGAGTCAGTTGCCACCAGAGTTGTTTGGTGGTGGGGAACCTAGTGTCTGGTGCATTGATCTGAAACATCAGAGCCAAGAAGTTTTAGATTTCTAAGAGCCACACGTTCTACGTGAACCTAAAAAATCGGAAGAAAAGTGAAAAATTGAAAAATGGTACGTGTTTGAAAAAAATGCTCTATTTTTCGTGAAATTTTTACTATGGTATTTGTTGATGAAAAAGTGATTGTCAAAAATAATCATGAACGAAGTGTAGGTCGACATAGAGGGTAATCGTATTATCTGAAATTGTGCGAAATTTTGGAATGATCGTTCGAATAGTTTTTGAGTTATTTCGTACGAGGTTCACGAAAAAGTGGTTTTCCGAAAAGTTCAGTTTCAATACACAAATTTTTTTTTGACTAAATGCCCGACCGATTAATCTGTGATTGCGGGACTATGAAGAGGTCCCTCAGCTTCCGCGTATAGTTCATTTTCGGCCGTAAGCTTTTCTTTACATTATAAAGGGATCTCCCCCCTTAAAAAATGCATGGTCCCCATGCAATTATCACCCTGCACACACACCCACACACGTATATATGGGATATTTACTGACGCTATTAAGCAAAAACGCATGTAACGTGACAGGATCGAGAAAGTGAGATGGTCGCTTTGCCTCTCTTCGCATACCGAATAAACGTATGGTACGATTTTTTCCAAAACATCGTGAAAGCTCACCACTTTATTTTTCGTCAACCCGGCAAGGCCAAATTAAAAAAATCAACGTGAAAAGAATTTGGATAAACACCGATCACACGCGCTACGCCATTTTGTCACGACAGGCGGCAACGAAATGGAAACGGAAGGTGAAACTGACGCAACGCGCGAGGCTTCCTCGTGCTAGAATAACGCAAGAAATTACGTTTTGATATTAGTTCGACGATTCCACCCATTTTTAGTTGACTTGGAACATACGCTCGCGTGCTGAATCAATGCGAGAACGAAGAAAAAAGTGAAGAGGACGAATCCGTCGCCGGCGCCAGCCGTGGAAGACACTCAATTTTGCAATAGTTCACGAAGATTCCGGGACGCGCCGCTACTTCCCGTCGCGCAGCACAGCGAGCTTGCCGTCTCTGACGGACGCATGTAATGTTTCTTTCGCGCACTGTACACTAAACTAGCCGATTGTCACAAAGTTCACACGATTGCATAGTTCATTCGTCGTATTTTGCGTCCGCCGTTTAAAAGTAACCGCGGAAGGGAAAATTCTATTTGTTGAATATTTACGATATTCGCGTGACGGCAAAGTTGCGCCAACCACGCGTGCGACTGACGATGAGTACCGCAGACGACATTCTGCGAAGATTCCGCCAGGCGGTGCCACCTGTCGCCTTGCGCTACCGATGTTTCTGCCGCGAACTATTGCTCCACTATCACCGCCACTCCCGCTTCATAGCGGAAATGAAAAAAGGCACGTAAGTTATCTCCAATCCGTACTGAACAATTGTTTGTCCCAATAATCCGTAAGAGTGTGTTCGAATTTCGCGTTCGGACAAAAGCGCCACCTTCGCAGATGCCGATAGCTTCTCTCTCTCCCGATTCAACAAATGCTCCGTTTTATCGCCAATTTTCGCCGAAAGCTTGTTTATCGAATAATGAAAAGATACAAAAGTGCGACGAAAAATGTGTTGTTGTTTCACGTGGGCAGAGCTTGAAACACGCGAAATACGCGCTACACGCAGCCCGGAGAAGGAACAGGAAAGGTATGTGTGATTTCCTAAGTGCGTGCGAATTGTCGCAATTCACACATGTTTTCAATGTCAGGGCAACACGTTGTCTTATATATTTGTATGCAAGGCAATTTTTCGCGTGGCAATAATTACGTCAAATGATCGTCGATAAGAATAAATATTTTCGAACAGCGTTGGGCGGTGAAGACAAAATGGCGGCGATACTGAGGTCGACGATAAGTAGTTCTACTACAACAATAATAATAATAATAATAATAAAGGGGAATATGATGGAAATGTAAAAGAGGGAAGGACCTCGTACTGTGGAATCTGAAACAATAACAATCATAATTGTAATAATAATAAACGTGTAGCGAAGCGGAAATTTTCGACCCGTACGAGAAATCAAGATTAACAAAGTCTCAAAAATAAAAGTGACTGCTATTTTTAAAAAAATCCAAAACGAACCTTACTACAATATAAAAACTTTTCTAAAATGAAAATTATCACAATTGAAACAATTCTTTAAAATTAGTATTCTACAGTTTTTAAAAATCTTCAAAGTTAAAATGAATTCGACAATTTGGAAAAAATATTTAAAAATGTTAAAAACAACAATAAAATTAAAAGCACAAAGAAAGCTTCGCTTCATTGGAAAATTCCGAAGGGAGTGAACAGCAACGAAAAAAGCGCACCAAAGTGCGATATGCCAATTAGGCCAAGATAAAGAGTAAAAAACAATGTTTAGATGGAACTCGGGCGTACGTGTTTTTCGTTCCTTTTGCGAATCGACCCTGCTCGTATCTAGTGGAGGTTTGACAGCTCGTTATTTAATTGGCAAGCGATAGATCGGATCGTGAAAAAAAAAAGAAAAAAATTCCAAACTGCGAGCGATTATCGTAATCAAGTTTTATTAACTCGGCGGACGGTTTTGCTCCTTGTTATTCAGTGGAACAAAGTCAAACGTCGCGAGCGAAACGTTGACTTCTTCCTGCGACAATAAACGCAATACTACGAGAGTGCGGAGCTTTTTTCAAATTCTCATCGGACGGAAGTTAATTGTCGTTTGGGCTTCTAGTGTTCAATTTTCTTTTACTAATGTTGGAAGTGTCAGGAAACATCTTGCGGAATCTGTAAATCTTTGATCTTCATTCGTCGAAGAGAAAGAATAGATTTGGAATAAATTGAGCGAAGAAAAATAGAAGAACCAAGTTGGAAATATTAGCGACAGGGACGTTCTCATCGTTCGAACTTAATTGGCGGATCTCCGTAAGTTTGAGGCCCAACAACGGGTTGATTTTTTAAGCTTAGGGTATGTTTTATTACTACTTTTGGCAGTTACATGGTAAAAAAAAATGAATCTTAACATTGAGACCCCCGTAGGGTATTTTTCACTGCAGCTAAACCCCTTAAGGTTTTCTTTCACTGCAGCGTATCCCCTTGATGTTTTCTTTGCACCGTAACCTAACCCCTTAAGTTTTGTTCACTGCAGCATAGCGCCCTTAAGGTTTTTAACTTTTACTGTAGCCTAACACCTTAATGTTTTTATTATTATTTTCCACTGTACCCTAACCCCTTAATGCTTTTATTTTTAACTGTACCCTAACCCCTTAAGGTTTTAATCTTTTTGCTGTCGCCTAGCCCCTTAAGGGGGTACGTATAGAAGTATGCATGTACTGACCTTGCTTAATCTTACGACCCTATTCTTCTTACTTTCAACCCACGCTCGTCACTTCGCTACTTCCGGTAGCCTGAAGCCCCCCGCGTAGTTCCCAGCCGCACTCGTTTCCCAATGGGCTACACGCCCCAACCCACGAGAGCACAGGGCAACTAGTAAAAGTTCCATATCGTCACCGAGTCGTCGGTCACGGTTACCATCGGAAACTCGGTAAAAATGGCGTCCCGCTCGAGTCGCGAGCCCAGCGGTCACCCATCCAAGTGTTGGCTGGGCCAACGCCGCTCGACACGGGAGACCGCCGAAGGCGCGCACATCCCGCTATCGTCGTTGATGTCGGAGGGGGTATTTTTTTATTTTTCTAGTCCGCAGACAAAAAATTGCCACACGGAAGAGCGGGGTTAAAGAAAAATAAAAAGAAGCGCGCGAGTGTTTTTCTCGGTTTGCTGGCTGGTCCACATGTTCGGTGGCGAAGGAGCTCACCGAAATACATGTATTTCAGCGTGAGGCTCACACCACACGAGCGTGAGATAGTTGGAAATTTTGCATTGGAGGGGATCGGCGAAACAGTCCCTCCCTCTTTTCTCACCCCCTCTTTATCTCTTTCTCTCTCTCTCTCTCTCGCCCTCGCTCTCCCTTCTCCCCTCGTTCCACCTCCTGCTATAAGTGCCAAGAAAGAAAGCCAAGATGTGTGCGTGCGCGCGCAAGGGAACGCGTGTGTGTACGCGTGTGTTTCTGTAGCAAAAAGACGAGGCCGATATCGGCGAGTATACACGAGATCTCATCAGTCGAGTGCGGACAACCGGTCGTGTCTCTCGTAATTTCACATAAGAAATTCCTAATGGATAAGTGATATAACTCGATCGAAGTGCTTGGATAATTAACGACTACTCGATACCAACCGATTATAAAAGATAACAAGGTACGTCCGCGATATCATTTCCCGAGTGTCACTCGCTCGTATCTATGACAATTGCTGTTTAATGCAATTACGCGATTCTAAGTCACGCCAAACGCGAATTCGCAACGTTGTGAAACAAACGATTGACCGACAAATCGAAACTCCGCCGGTAAAATTACTTGCGGATTTGAAACCGGAGGGTATCACTTTAGTTGGAAAGTCATTCGATTAGTTGGACAGGAATTCGTTTATTTGAAGAGGCATTCGTTCATTCGGAAAGGAATGCATCCATTTGAAAATTAATTTGGTTGTAAACGGATCAATGTATATGAAAACGAGTTAATTTATTTGAAAACGAATTCATTTAGTTGTCAACGAAGTAATTTACTTGAAATTGAATTATTTTATTTGAAATCGAATTAACTTACTTGAAAACGAATTTATTGATTTGCGAACGAATAAATTTACTTGAAGAAGAATCTATTTATTTGAATACAGAGAACCCACACGAAGTATTTCATTTGAAAACGAATTAATTTCGAAAAAGAATTGCTTTATTTGAAAATCAACTGTTTTATTTTCTTGTAAACGAATTTTTTTATTTGAAATCGAATTAACTTGGAAACGAATTTATTCAATTGCAAACGAATTAATTTAATTGAAAAGGATCAATTTGTTTGAATACTAAGTATTTTACTTGAAAACGAATCAATTTTTACGCAAAAACGAATGAATTCATTTGAAAACGATTGTATTTATTTGCAAACGAATAAAGTGACGCGAAAATGAAATAATATACTTGGAAACGAATTGATTTATTCAAAAACGAATTATTTTAGTTGAAAACGAAGTAATCTACTTGGAAACTAATTGATTTATTCGAAAATGAATCTGTTTACGTGAAACTAATGAATTTACTTGAAAACGAAGTAATTTACGTGATCTTCGAATTGATTTATTTGAAAACGAACTGTGTTGCGTAGAAATGAATGAATTCATTTGAAACCGAATAATTTTATTCGAAAACGAATTCTTTTATTTGAAAACGAATTATTTTATTTGAAAACGACTTATTTGCAAACAAATCAATTTCCTTGCTCTCCAAATTGATTTATTTGCAAACTAATTGATATACTCAAAAACAAAGTAATCTACTTGGAAACTAATTGATTTATTCGAAAATGAATCAGTTTACGTAGAAACGAATGAGTTTAGTTGAAAACGAAGTAATTTACTTGATCTTCGAATTGATTTATTTTGAAAATGAACTGTGTTGCGTAAAAACGAATGAATTCATTTGCAAAACGAATTATTTAATACGAAAACGACTTATTTGCAAAGAAATCAATTTTCTTGCTCTCCAAATTGATTTATTTGCAAACTAATTGTTTGGGCGAAAACGAATGAATATATTTAAAAACGAATGAATTCGTTCAAAAACTAATTAATTTACGACTCATCGAACACGGAAAATTTTTCAATGATTCGCCAAAAACACAATTCTCACACAAAATTTATTTCGTTCAACCGGAAAGTGACTAAACAACGCCGAAGATTGTTTACCCGCGTTGCAATCGATCCTGTATTGGCTGTCGATCCGTCGCACACGCAATACGTTACACCGTTAACGATAATAAGAACGAGGACGCGCGAAATTGCGAAAGACACACGCGTTCGCGAAGTCGAAAAGAAAGAGAGAGAAAAGAAACGTACACAAATAAGAAAAACGAAAAGATCGAGTAGCGTGAAAGGAAAAGAAGAATATCTACGAAACAAGAGATACAAAATAAAAATACTGAGAAGAGAAAGGAAAGATAAATAGCTTGAGACTGTAGATAATAATAAAAAAAAGAACATAAGAATCGCGATAGGAGAAAGGAGAAAAAGAATGTGCTCACTCGCGTATCCACGGTCAGAAATCCGTGAGTCTGCCTTTGGATAAAGAGACACACGTCTCGGGGGCTCACACTTATCAGCGTGCAAATAAGACACGCGATGTGCAGATTAAAAAGAATAATGATCGACGAATTAGCGACGTCGAATGGATGACATTTTCGTGAAGCGTCCCGTCACGATGTCTTTTTCTCAATGATCATCGATAATCTCACAGTTCATTTTAGAAAAATAGATATTTTCGTGATTTTTTTTTCGATGGTTGAAATGCGCTAATCAGTCTGATTTTTTAATGTCAAATCAAAGCACTCATGAAGAACAGAAAATACATTTTCCAACGTTTATTTTATTTTTTTTACACCTTTTTAACGGTTGAAAATGTTTTCGAAAAAAGAAGTCCTCACGGTGTAGGCGAACTCGAGGCAAGACGAATACGCGGGGTAAGATGAATCTTAAGGGGCTATACCAGTATAAACGCTGCAAATTTGGGTGATTTTCGGGATTTTTTTTAAAGAAAAGTACTTCATTAAATGGTTCGGAAAATTAAAAATATATTTGGCTATATTACATAATTTTTTCATAAAAAAATATTGAGATCCAAGCGACTTATGCGCTGCCTTCCGAGGCGCAAAAAAAAGTTTCTCCACTGCTGACATAATTCCGGTCGATTGAGTAGCCGACACCGAAAAAGAAAAAAATGTCGTTAAGCTGGGAGGTATTTCCTGTACAATGACGTAGGATTTTCGAAAAATATCAAAATTTAACAAAATGGCGTAGTTATGAAAAAAGTCTGTTTTCTTGCCTATAAAATGGTCGTTTTTTGCGATGCCAAATCGTCAATTTTTATCCAATCAAAAATACCTTACGTCATTATAGAGTAAATATATTCAAGAGTACTCAGTTCAAATTTCAAGTCAATCGGATAATTCCTCTTTGAGTTACAATGTCAGCAAATTTGAAAAATCCCATTTCGAGGAAAACGCGTTTAAAGATTTAACTCGGGCATTTTATACCTACGCGCGGTTGCTCTTTAGAAGGCTGCCATTCGGGGAGTATTAGAAATACGGCCTTGAATTTTTTACAGAATATTCTTGAAAGTATAAACCGTCGAAAAAGGCAAAAAATCGATTTTTCGAAAGTATCACACTGGTATAGCCCCTTCAGCCTAACCACTAAACATTGTGTGCAAGCACAGTACTCCCGTTGGAGTTTGGAGGGTGGCGGTGAGGCGAATGAGTGTGAAAGTATCGACCGTGGCGGAAGCACGCATCTCGAGTGACAAAACAGTATCGATTTTTTGACAAAAAGATGTAATTTTTGGTAAAGTTTAACATCGTTTCAGTTTATTTGAGTTGCTGATATTGATTAGAGACGGGTAGGTAAATACAATGAAAGCACTAATTAATTGATACACGGAGAAAAATACGGCCTTAAATTCTAACACTGGTTGCCAGAATTCTAATATTCAGTGCTAAAAAAGTATAGCAGTTTACTGCCAGTTCGGAATTCTAAGACTTGTTATAGAAGTGTAAAAATGCTTCTCACACCGTATAGTAAAAATGATGCGTGCATATTACATTTGAAACGATTCTCGCATAGGTGCGAGTCCTATATGCTGTATAGTAAAAATAATGCGTGCTTCGTGAAATACCAACCTTCATTACACGCTATATTTTCATATGGATTTTACTATACGTATAGCATGAATCTTCGTGTATGTATAGATTTCACTATACGCATAGCATAAATCTTCGGCGTATAGCGAAAAATGTTACGAAATGATTAGTAAAATGTGACTCTTTATACCGTACCTTTTTGTAGAATACTGGAAACTAATTGTTCCAATCACGTGGGCAAAATATTTTTTGAATACTACAAACAATCACAATATGCCGAATAAAATGTATTATTTGTATCAGTTTACGTGCCATATCGTAGGTTAAAATTTAAATTTCTTCATCATTACTATACCATAATTACCATTTTTATCTTCCATTCGATACCTTTTGATATTTGATGATATTTTTTTTAGAAGCATAGTATTAATTCTAAACTTCGAGGCCCCTGTTTTCTCTGTGTGGAGAACTTACACGATTGGCTTATCAAATTGATGGGATTGAAAATGAAAAACCACTTTTATATGCGAAAGATGTCAATAATTCGTGTCCCGTGTTTAGGGCTTTTTGAGTTTGTTTGGGGTTGTTTCAGTTCGTTTGGGTTAGTTTGAACCCTTGTAGAAAATTAGCTTGATTCCAGCAGGAGCCCCACTTCCGAATATTTACCTTTTCATGATTTTCGTAGCTATAATCTGCTTAAGGAAATTTGGAAAATATAAAAAAGATCAGGAGGGAGGGGCACTTACGTAAATACCCTCAGACAAGGTATACAAGGAATAAAACTCGACTACAAATAAAAAAAATAATAATACAAACAGCCATATCTCATGAGCTCGAAGTTTTCATCGTTGGAATGCAACGAAATATTAAATTTCCGAATTCCTTAATTTCTTTCGGCAAATTTCGCCCACAAAAATCCGTCACCTATTTTTTGAGATATTTATTGAGCAATCCATAACATAAATCTACAATAAATTATCGTCTGTAACGATGAAAATATGGAAAATAAAATGTAAGCAACAACTTCCGTTGCGTTTCAACGATGCAAACTTCGACACCATCCATATGTCGTCGTTTTGACAGTACAGCAGGTTTGCCAATGGATAAGCAGCCCTTATCGATAATCTAAAATGTAAATAAATACGATTCTCTACGCGATCTGCTGTTTTGCATATGCCCATCATCGTTTGCATTTATTACTACGCGTACGTGCACGTGAATCATTGAAGAGTAAGATAAGTGGGCGAAAGTGCTTGCGGCTCTTATCGGCCACAGATAACTATACCTTTATCTATCCAGATGACTATGCATATACACACACACGCACACAGGGTGTTGGCGTATGCACCGACACTTTTTTGGGGCGATCGGGGGGGGAGTCATTTCCCATTTTTTTAAACCTTAGACCCTATGTCCTAAGTGTCACGGTAATTAAGATGTGATTTGTTTTCATTTTCTTTTTAATTACCTGAAATTTCATCTTTGAATCGTCATAACTTTTTTGTTTGCGGTTGTAATAGCACGAAATAACTTTTTTTTGTATTCTGCGATGTATGTTTATTATAAATAAATCATTATTTGATACATCTGGTTTCACGAAAATGACTCTTGAACTTCCAGTCTTAAAAGAGTGGAAATGTATGAAAAATGTCGACTCCTAAATTCATTATAAAAGCAAACTTATTCACTTTATTTTGACCACGTAATGAACGATTTCTATGACATGTAGCATACCGTTGAAAACGGTATAAACTAGAGACCTTTTTAAACCAAAGCTAAGTTCAAACTAGCTTTTAGTTTTTTTTTTTTTAAATAATGAATTTAGAAATTGATATTTTTCATACATTTACGCATTTTTAAGACTGGAAGCTCACGAGTCATTTTCGTGAAACCAATTGTATCAAATAATGATTTATTTAAAATACGCATACATTGTAGAATACAACAAAAGTTATTTCGTGCTACTACAACTACAAACAAAAAAGCTATGACGTTCTAAAGGCGAAATTTCGGGTAATTTAAAACAAACTAAAAGAAAATGATATCTTAATTACCGTGACACTTAGGACATAGGGTGCGTCTAAGGGTGCAAAAAGTAGAAAATGACCGCCCTAAACACCAAAATATTGTCTCGGTCCATGCGCCAAATCCCCGGTATATACATTCATGCATAATCATCTTCATAGACAAAATGGTATAGTTATCTGTGGTCGATAAGAGCTGCAACACACACACACACACACGCGCGCGCGCGCGCGCGCGTAAGTATAGATTTCATCACATACTAATTGCTTTGCTCACGGATTATTCGTAATCACATATCGCGCTCATTGTCTCGTCGCGTGTCCACGAGATAATGAAGCAAACGTCTATCATATACACACACAGACGTAACAATTCTATGCATCCAGACGCGTCGCAGTGAGAAATTTTCAAAAATTTCAAGCACCGAATAAATCAGAACGTCGTTTTTTTTCTTCTTGCTTTCATTCCTGTTGATTTTTTTTCAATACTGGATTAGAGTGTACCGTTTGTAGGAAAATATTCAAACGACGAATCGTAGGATTTAACAAAGACAGTTTTAATTAATATAGTTCTCCCGGTTGGTCGGGATGCTAGTGTACATTAGCCAATTAATCAGCTTAACAAATACAGCAAGACTCTTCGAGGGTGATCGCGACTGGACACCGCGAGGTCGGGAGACAGAATGTCCCTCCGTTGTCCATTCCTAGGCGCCTCGCCCAAGACCCTTGGGCCTTCGTCCCTTGTCGTCTCCCGTAGCTCCGGAAAACAGCCCTGGCGTTTATGACCCACTCAAGAGTCTCGTAACCCGATCTCCGACCGAGTCCCGTCGACGCAAAAGGAAGAGGAACGAAAAACTTTTCCCACACGTTGAAAATTATCTTCTCGGCACGTTTCCGAGTATGCGGAACTGTGCGCTCGCGCTTTGAATGTCAACGAAACAGAAGAAGCATCCAACCCAACGGGAGGTCTGTAGGCAGAAAGAAAACAAACTCTTAGGTCGTTACTTGCTGTTTTTGTTTGCATTGTACGGAGAAAGATTGTGCACGCAGCTTCGGTGCGAACAAAAGCGAGCACGTTGTGCCTCGTGCACGATGATTGAGCATCAACGAATTCCCGCGCTTACAAAGACACGTATAATGTGCTCTTGTGTGTATTACATGTCTCGCTGCGAGTTTGTAATATGCTCGAAGAGCAAACTAATAATTGACGAGTCGCGAAACATTTTGTGCCACGGTGACTAGTCGTATCAGTTTGCCTATTCCATGAATATATATATATATATATATTAGGATAGTTAAAAAAAATGCATTTTTTTTCGCGGTACCCAACGGAATATGTGACTACGTTATGAGAAAGTAATTCATACAAAATTTGAGAGGTCTAAACATTTTTTAGGTAGTGCTCAAACGACTTTTAATATTTTTTTTCGATTTTTTGTAAATTTTTTTTCTTCCATTGTTTTCTTACCCCAAAACAATATATTACTTCAAAGAAACACGAACACTTGTTAGACGTTCAGTGATGTAACCACCGTGTTCTTGTTCATCAAGTGGTTGATATATTTTTCACAACCAAATTACATATATTGATTCTTAATCTGCAAATACAAATTGTTTATGGTAAAAAAGATATTTACATAAAAATTGCGTATTATTACAGAAAAAATTAAATCAAGACTTACATTGGATCGCGCACTAACATTTTCTGCATCGAGATACAAAAAAAATTAATACTCTGATAATCATGAAAAAAACGTGAAAAAGGCGTTTGAGCATTAACTAACAAATTGTTTAGAACCCTCAAATTTTGCAAAACTTTCTTTTTCTTAACATACTTGAATTTTCCGTTGAGAAAAAAAAAGATTTTTTTTAACCACCACATACATATATACATATGTATAGATATTTGTGGAATAGGAAAACTGATACGACTAGACACCGTGAATACGGGCTGAATACATGGATTTATTTACCCATTCTTGTCTCCCGAGCTTAAGGATATTACATCAAAATACGGCGATTACATAGTTCTCTCTTAGTTACTCTCAAGGTATTGTCACTGTGTAACGGGTCGAAAAACAGCTGATTTTCGCGATTTTTTTTTCGATGGTTAAGATACGCTAATCAGTCCGACTTTTTTATGTCAATTTAAAGCACTTATGAAGAAGAGAAAATAAATTTTTAAACGTTTATTTTTCCATTTTTCTGAACGCTTGAAAATTTCTTCAAAGACATCGTCGAAAAAAAGGAGTCCTCACGGTGTACACGGTTGTGGCCGTAAATATTGTTTGAAACAAAATTTGTAAAAAGGTTATTATTCAGTATGAAAGCCGCTATCTTGATATGGAGGTCTTTTGAAAACCTAAATTGACAAAATAGCAGCGGTTTGAAAAAAAGTCATGTCACTTGACATGATTCTGTATGAAAAAATTAAACATTCCTTTTAATACCTATATCTGTGGCTTTTTTAATCACATTTTTCATTTAAAAAATTTTTAATTCAAATTTGAGTTACAAGATTAGTCAATAAAAAAGAAATTTAACCATTTTAGGACTTTTTTCTCCCTGCAATGATTTCAGCAATCGCTTGAAACTGAGTTGATGAATTCAAATGAAATCAATTGGAATCAACTGAAATTACGTGAATCCTCATGACTTTAAAAACAGCTTGAATCATTTATGAAATCACAAAAATCATATGAAATCGACTTCACACGGAAATATCTTCCGCACCTCACTTAATAGTAAACAGCCTCGCGGCTTGCATCGTTGTAATGCAACGAAAATATATATTTTCCGCATTCTCGTACTTTTGTTTGCCACATTCAGGATGTGGGAGTCGCTGCAATATTTATGAAAATCTTTATCGCAAATTTATAACCAAAAGCAGCAGAAAAAGATTCTTTTCAGCAATGAAGATAAAAAAAATGAAAAGATCAAGAAGAATTTTCGCTGTATTTCAATTATGCAAACTTCAACACCATGGATGTTTCGAACTATGCAACATTTCTGGAAAACGTATCAGCCTAAGTCTAATAGGTTAGAAAATATTTCCACTGCTAATAGTTGCTTCATCCGGCATATACAGGGTGGACCACTTAAGTCATAGTTTTTGCGTTCTCAAGGTCATCAATGGTTTTTCAAATGGGAACAGGCTTCTTTTTTATCAAAACGTTGTAACTGATACTCAGACGAATCCAACGACCTATGATATCATGACCTTGAAATGATTTTTCACCAAAATATTTTGGGTTTGTTGGGTTTGTTCGGGTTTGTTTTCGTCACTGTAAAAGCAACGGAGATATTTGGGGTGGTCACGTTAAATAGTCCATGAATCAATTCGATCTTGGATATTGTGCTAATCGTAAGATTATAGAGGAAAAAGGACAATGAATTGGCCACAAGGCGGTTTCACTCCCAAAGCTCATTCACTCGCCCAAGGAAATTGATTTCAATGTTTTGTTTTCCTCCACCGCGTCACGATCCAAGTTCACTAAAGGACTCGAGTTTATTCTCATATTTCCTTCGTCACAATTCTGTCGTAGCCCGGGCTTTTTTACCGCAAGAAAAAAAATCATAGTCATCACTACAAGTGTAATCATTTCATTTTCCATTTTACAATTTTGCTGCGGTAAGAATTTCTTTTCTGGCGACATGATGATAATAACGATAATTGTAAACAGTGTCGTTTTTATCAGCTTTTGCTGCAACGACGATTTCGTATGGTCCTGAAGTTTGCATACGATGCAACGAAAATTCTTTTTTACATTTCCATTTCCACATTTTTATCATTTTCCAAATCGGTTTTTAAAGATTTATATTACGAATCTCTCAATAAGCGACTAAAGAGGTTTTCTTTTCTGCGGACAGATAAAAATGACAAAAACAATGACAATTGTAAACAGTGTCATTTTCATCAACTTCTGCTGCAATGAAGATTTCTTGTGGTCCAAAAGTTTTCCTCGTTGGAATGCAGCGGAACTCTTTTTTTATATTTTCCTTTCCACATTTTGATTATATTTTATTTATCGAGGTCTCAATTAATTCCTGAGTTTCAACGTATACCCTTGCGCGTTTTTACGTATTACCCTTACCGGTTGAATAGATTGAAATTCGAACGATTGAAAAAGACAACAATTTCATTGCATTCCAATGATGCAAACTTCAATCTCATGATTTCTTTATCGCGCAGATAATAATAATAACGATAACGATAACAAAAATAGTAATATTAATAGTAACGAATACTAATAATAATGTAATAATATTGATGATACAGCAACGATAGTAACAGGGCTAATAATTATAATACGAACAGCAACAATAATAATGATCTGTATAGTAGAATAATTATGCAATGATATTGATAATGTAGTAACAATGAGGCCGAGGCATGTAAATAAATCCTTCTTAAAAAATAACAACAATATTAATGATAATGATAACGACAAAGAATTTCTCGGTGCATTTTTGTGCAAGAAACAGACGGGTCGAATTTCGTGCAATGTCAACGAAATAAAATAAGAAGGAAAATAAACGAGTAAACGTTGTACGCTCGCTGTCATGCAACCGTTTTCTCGCTCGCACGTCGTGGGTCATTATTTCACAGGATACTGTCACCGTCACTTTAAACATACGCACTTCGCGATACTGAAAACAATGATGGTATTTAAATTTGTATCGTTGCAATGCAACGAAATTTTTTTTTTTTTCAAACACACGTTTAGGCTACTAAAGTCATCGAAACATATTTCGAAATGTTGATTCTAAATTCGTAAGCAAAATGCTTGAAAAAAAAGATTCGTTATTAAAAAGAAATGAAAGAAGTTAAACAATTGCGAGGCATTTTCGTTGCGTTCCAACGATGCAAACTTCGATAATTATATAGTTTAGTGACTTTTCCTAAATATGGCGTAACAAATGGATTGTTTTTTAAGAAAAAAAGGAATTTTTAAGAAAAAAATGAATTCTTGAGTAAAAAATGAATTGAAAAGAATAAATTTAAGTAAAAAATGAAGTGTTGCCGACGACCATGGCGTGCGGTACATGCCACGAAATGACAATGTAACGAATAATTGCTAAAAAAAAAGTAAAAGCCCTGAAATTCGCAAATTATTTCCATTTTTTCAAATGTATTTTTTTTTTTCGTAAAAAAATCTGGACCCTAAAAACCATCTCTCCCCAACATAACATCATTATTTACACCACAAAAAAGCGATAAGTCGCGAAGAAAAACAATCGGAGGCCATTTTCAGGAAAAGTCACTAAACTATGATTACCCAACCTTCGACACCTTAAACAATGAAGGCGACAAAACGGTCGAAAGGACAAGTCGGGTACGGTAGTTAAATGGATGGTCAATTAGTTTTCCAACTCATCATTAATTGAGTTGAGCAGCGATGTGCATGGCTGATACTCGGAGATTGCTGTATATACTTGATTTAAGGGGGGAGATACCTTTGAACGAGGCAAAAATTGCCGATTTTCATAATTTTTTTGTTAAAGTAACGATTTCTTCACCATTTGCGAAAGTCGGGGTATGTTTTATTACTACTTTTGGCTGTTACAAGGTATTTTTTTGTTTAACTTTAAAAATGGAGCTGGTATGGCACGGCTTATCCAACCGAGCTTTTTTTGTTATTGTGTTTCAATCTCCAAAAAAATGATCGAATGTTTTTGCTCTCGATTTTTCGAGGAAAAAATAAAATCATTATTTTTAATAACTGATAAAAAAAAGTTATGAAGAAAAACGTAGGTCAAGACTAAACTACTATTACGCTGAATAAGTGTACGAAATTTCTAGGCAAACCGTTCATTAGATGTCGAGAAATCGTGTACACCGTTTGGAAAAGAATACTTTTGAGAAAAACGCGTTCAAAGTTCGGCTAGCAGTTCAATCGTTGTAATCATAACTTTCCCTTTTTTCTGCAATTCCTGCACCATATGTTGGACGTTTCGTACACCCTCTCGAGTCTCAGAGACTCGAGAGTGCTTACGTGCTTTACCGGCAGTCTGTTCTTTCATTTAAAAAAAGCATCTAAATAAACGTAATTTCAGGGAAACTACATCATTCGAAGGTTGGCTGAATCTCACAGACCCAGCTTGTATAACTAATTGTACGTAGCGAAAAATATGAGTGTACTCCTAGGGTTGAAATAAAACATTTCCTAATTAAACAAAACATGGAACACTTCCCACATGTCACTTCTAGAATTCGCCATCAATATTGCGTCTTGATTTCCGATAAATTTTGTCATCGGAATCGGATATTATGCAAACATTTTCAAATAGGAATCGAGCAGGACGAACACCCGCATAAATCCTATCGTTCGAGTCTTCAATTACCCATACAAAAGGAAGGATTTCAACTGAATCGTATTGCTAACGATCGTTGTCGCGATTTTTTGTTGAGCTACGATTACGAAGAATTGCTATGTAGTAAATCAAAGTTGGCACTCGATGTTGAATTAATCTTCGATATTGCCAAGGCCTATCCGATAAGGGGATCGGATATCAGTCGCGTGAGTAAACATTGATCTGGAGTGTGCATCGCTATAGGCACACGAGGTCGAGGAGATGATAATGATAATGGTGACGATGATGATGATGATGACGATGATGACGATGATGACGATGATGACAATGATGACGATGATGACGATGATGACGTTGATGACGATGATGACGATGATGACGATGATGACGATGATGACGTTGATGACGATGATGACGATGATGACGATGATGACGATGATGACGATGATGACGATGATGACGATGATGACGATGATGACGATGATGACGATGATGACGATGATGACGATGATGACGATGATGACGATGATGACGATGATGACGATGGCGACGATGGCGATGACGATGACGATGACGATGACGATGACGATGACGATGACGATGACGATGACGATGACGATGACGATGATGACGATGACGATGACGATGATGATGACGATGACGATGACGATGACGATGACGATGACGATGACGATGACGATGACGATGACGATGACGATGACGATGACGATGACGATGACGATGACGATGACGATGACGATGACAATGACGATGACGATGACGATGACGATGATGATGATGATGATGATGATGATGAGACATTAAATCGATCCGATGACAAAGATCGTAGACATCGTAGCATCGTGAATGCATGCTAAAATAATTCTCCGTCATCTCGCATATCTTTATCGCGAATTTGTATATACTTTCGTCAAATGGACATGTGCGTTTATACGAAACGTCACGATTGTAGGAATTGAACTAATTGCTCACAATAGTCTTTTAATTAAAATGTTATGGGAATCAACCCTACGGCTAGTCTCTTAAATCCAGCCAATCCAGTTTTTGACTCATGTAACTTTGATTGGCGTATAAAGTTCGCATTATATCCAAGAAGGGTGCCTCAAATAACCTGACATTTCAATCTATCAATAAACCGTATTATTTATTTGAAAAGCACGAATATTTTTATTTTCATATAAGGTACAAACATAGAGGTTATTGTCTGGAACACAGTATCCGATAAATGGCCGCCTCGTCTCTGTTTGCAAACGTTCCCTATTTTGACGAAATCTTCAATAACATTTTCGCATAATTGCGGACTAATTTCATTAATGGTGCGTCCAGTTGCTTCCTTGGGCTCCGGAATGGTCTGTTGATCATTGGCATACGCTTTTCCTTTCAGAAAAGCCCAAAGAGAGAAGTCCAATGGCGTCAAAACGTACGATGTTGGTGGCTAATTGACATCGTCGCGGTACGAGATAACACGACCATGAAACTTCGTTTGCAATAACTATGCAGTAACAATGCAGCAAATAAAAATTTCTATGCGTCGCTCGATCGTGTAACACAAAAAAAATGGCGCGCAATAAAAAATGTCAGGTCATTTTAAAATGCCCTTTATATATATTGAGTATATACTGTTGGGTATATATATATATATATATATATATATATATATATATATAATAACGTATAAAATGTTGAGTATAATAAATAAATGAATACGTATAAAACGTATAAAATTTATAAAAAAAACGTATACAGTGTTGAGCGAGTTTATCAGGCTCCTTAGTGGACTTATCTGGTTTCATCGGAAAAACCCAAACATCTATCAAGTTCAGCCGAATCGTCTGAGCCACGAATACTGATCTACCTTCTTCTGATAATCAGTTTATTAATCTGCACCAACTTCGATGTCAATCTTTCGAAATCTCGAGAAATCAATGATAATAATAACAATAATAAATATACATCGTAAAATTTCATCAGCTCGAATTTTTTTATCGTCAATATATCGTGAGTTACAATGAATATTGCGACACAATGAAAACAAAAACGAAAACCTTAAGGGGAAACCTCCTGCAGACAACATGTTTTTCAATATTTTTTTACAAAAAATGGTGAGCATTTATTGCAATGAATCAAATTACATAATAACATTGACGTTCAAATGAATACAAGTTTTCTTTTTCATAAGTAAACAAAACAAAATGGCGGCACTAGAGGCGCTCGAACTTGGCTCCTAGAAATTGCGCCGTGGAACGCCCAGTTCCTTGTAGTTAACTAAAATCAACGAAACAATTTTTTTTTCATCAAAACAAGTCATTCTGCTTTGCATGAACCTAAATTTAGCAAAGAAAACATGAAAATTTGAGGACAAAAAGGAAAAAAAACGTAAAAAAAACAAATTGTTAAAAACATAATTGATTTTAATAATTTATACGAAATTTTAGGTTTGTGCAAAGGCCGATAAGTTAAAGAATATCTGTACAACATATCAAGTTGATTGCATCGTTACTTTTTGAGTTACATTCCACGGCACGGAAAAAACACGTTTCGAGAGAACCTCGATTGAAGTTTTCGTTCTTGAAAAGTAGAGTTTAGAGCGATTTATAATTACCCAATCTTAAGGAGGTACGCTCGTTATTACGAATCCAACTTTCGGATTTGCAATTTTTTTTTCATTTATCGTGAGTTTTATCATTTATCACGTATCAATAATATGTATAATTATATTCTGCCTATTATATAATTATATTTTAATAGGTTTCCGGCTGATTCTTTCTTGTCTTTTTAGTGCGTTTTTATGGTGGATATGTTAACATTATTATTACGAAGATTACTAACGAGTCGTTGACAATCTAATTTTTCAGTTTCTATTTGTTCAGGTGCAATAAATTCATCATTTACCACAACATTTGACACACTATAATCGATAATACGAATAATCAACACAAGTAAACATCAATCAGAGCAGCTGTGGGTAAAATAAATTAAAAGTGATCGTACATCCTTAATCTGCGATGCCAGGGCCTTCTTTTTCTAGGAAGCCACTAATCTCGGCTCCATTTTTCTCTCATTGTGCAGTCCTGGCTTACCTATTAGGCAGGTTTACCACTAGGTTTACCTACTCTCCGTACTATTGGAGGGAATCACTTCGGTGACTTCCTAGAGGCCTTTAGGACTTTCCGTTGGGCTTCAAACTTTGGAAATATATTCTTCAGTTACTAAAAAAAATTTCAAACCAATACAAAAAATGCAACAAAATTAATATCTGCAGGAGGTTTCCCCCTTAAGACGTAGGATTTTTTACCGTATCGGAACAGAACTTTGCAGATGATTAATCGCGTGGCGTGGCGAAACGGTTTTTGTTTTCTCGTTTTGCCAGTCGCGACGAAAATGTTTATCGATATTGTCCTATCTATTCAGCGCTGTATACAATACCTATGCGGAAGGAGAGAACAAGAGGCGCTCTCGGGCTCATCACTTGGGTTACTATTTTAGTGCTCTCACCGCGAACGCATTGCCAAACCGATTCGGCTGTGATCAGTTCTGTCTCTCCCTTTTACCCTACGCGTGGCGTAGAAGTCTCGCTCATGCCTCCCCCCCTCCCCCTCTCTCCCTCGCTCCCTCTCGATCTATCTCGCCCCCCCTCTCTCTCTCTCAGCTGTGCTTCTCTGTCCACGTGAGCACACGGAGCTCGTTTCGCTATACATCATCATCGACCTATAATAACTCCGAAACGTCACTCGTCACTAATTTGTCAGTGCCATAAACAAAACAAAAAAAGATCCTGCGCCACGCCGAATTTAGACGTGCTCGGAATTCGACGAACAATTTATCCGAATATTTTCTCATGCCTGCAACGAATGCGTGGCAAAGTAACAAATATCGCGAAAATATTTAGAAGGAAAAAGAAGTAGCGAAAAATTAGAATTAAAAAATGAGTAAAAAAAATCTAGCGGGTCTGGGTGTAACCTTGGGACCCAAAAAAACGGGTCGATTGTCAATGCTGCTTTCTGATGGGAGTAATGAAATGACGAGGTTGGAATTTTACACACAATTAAGCCTAGAAGCAGCATACGGGGGTCTTATGGACCCCACGCTCATTTCAAAGTACGCTCCTGAAGCAGTAAATTGCTTTTTCGGCTTCGAACGAATACGAATAAATCCTTATCGATGTTACTGGAAAAAAAATTCTTTGGCTGAATTATGATCAACTTTACCCATTTCCGAGTCTCCGGAAATTGGTGATATGTTTTTCTGACAGTATATCGTGTCTATTTCAAAATCCCGTTTGATTTCTTTCAATCGGTTGATAAGAAAAAAAGATGAGATTTTTCGTTTGAAAAAAGATCATTTTTGTATTTTTTTATACATGTTTTTTCGTTTAAAGTACTTTATCGCGACTTTCGGTTTTTGAAAATCGACTTTGACACGCGCCATTCTCTTCCTTATTAAAAAAAGAAGAGATTCATTCTATATAAGCCGAACTTCTGTTTATAGGAAGCGATCTAGACCGAGAAAACGCGTGGGGGTCATACGGACCCCACATGCTCCGTAGAAGGCACCAGAAATGGGATGTCTCGTCTAGGGTTAATTTCAAGATATTGATGAATAATGGAATGATTATTATTTGAACAAAGTGCCGCTGTTGCTGTATAGCTAATCGGTGTAGGTGACTCTGGCCACTAGGGTGATGCGAAACGAGAAATAAAAACAATGTTCTTTTAGTATAATAATCGAACTTTCGTACGAGCGGATGTTTCGGAACTTGGAGAATTACAAAAATGACGAGCTATATGAAAGAATCGATTTTCAACAAGCAAAAAACAAGTTTTAGAATTTGTTATTAACAAATGGATAAACATATTAACCCTGCGTGGTCGCACTGGGACCGAAACCGTCTACGTACAGTTTTCAAAGGGTCAAATTGCTTTAAAAGTTCTCAAAAAGAACTCACGAATGCTCTTGAATCCTTCTAGAATGTGAACACACGATTTTTTAAATAAAGTTATTATATTTCTCGCTGTAAATTGCCAATAATCGCGAGGAGTTTCAAAGTCAAATTTCGCGTTGGACGAATTCGAAATTTTGTAAAACGGCTTACGCAGTTTTGAAAAACATAGCGATCGAGGAAAACGGAAAAAAAAACACAAAAATCGTTACCACTCGGTCAATTTTTGCCATTTTCACAAAATCTTTGTTGCAAATCAAAGTTGAAACACAGAGCAACAAAAAATGCGACCAAAAATCGTATTTTTTCAAATTTCGAACTCAACCCCTTAATAGAAATCATCGGGAATAACGTTGAACCCAAAGAAGTAAGGAAGAAAGAAATAAGTTGTGAAAAAAAAGCAATCGAAAAATGTATAAATATAAAAGAATAAGAAATAAAAGCAAGTAATGAAAAAAGAGGCGTAAATAAATAATGAATGAGAATAAAAATAAGAAAAATATTTGATACGACAAGAAAAAAATACATTGGAATGTCAATAAACTATCAACTGTTCAATAATAAAATGACCAATATCGTGAAGATAAACAGACAAAAAAACGAATAAACAAACATTTTTAAACAAAGAAAATTACCGAAAAATAATTGATAAAAAAATATATGTACATATAAAAATATTCCTTGTCAATGATCGACCCCGAGACTCTAATAAACAACGAATACGACGAAACTTTCCATCTCGTTGAGTAATCTAGGAAACATTTATATTCTTCCGCTATGAGAACGTGGCGAACTATTTTGAACGCGACCTCGAATCGGATCACCCATCGGGAATAATTAACAACAAATAATGAGAACATTTCGCGGAGGATGAGAGGAGTCGCCCAGCCGGGCGAGAT